>JANZXP010101726.1:0-20009 GCA_027576715.1 Erythroxylum flavicans
ACGCCACCCTCGCGGGACACGGATTCGGATATCACCATCGATATCGGGTTCGGGTCCAGCGGGAGTGGGGTGTTACAAGAGATGTCCTCTCAATCATCTTAGAATGGAAGAGCAACCTCAAGGTCTCGAACCTTTTGGACCTAGCTTGCTCATCAAATAGCTCCCTCAAATGATAGACTATAGTATGAGCATCTATAGCCTCATGCTACTTTTGTAATTTCAGTGGCATAGTGGCTAGCATTTTGTAGCTAGCTATCTCACTATCGTCGAGATGCTTTCTATATGCTCTCTGATCACTATCAGAAGCATCAATAACAAGGGGATCAAGAAGTGGTTCTTCCAAGACATAGCCTAGTTTCTCCAACTTGAGAACTATTCTCAGGTTCTTAAGCCAGTCTAAGAAGTTGGGTCCAGTCAACTTATTGTCTTCCATAAGTGAGTGTAGGTTCACACTAGTGGTCATGGTGTCGATTCTTGCAACCTAATTTCAAAGAGAGAAATGGTGTTAGATTGTACGTAAATGCATGTCAATTAGGACTTTAATAACATGCATTATCACTCCCACTATTTTCTCACAAATCCATAACCCTTTATATGAATATGAGAGAACATGTATAGAAGTTCTCCTAGTGGGTCAATATCTAATATCCCTAAGAATGACCTCGGGTTTATCCAACAAGCCACCTTAGGTCAATCAGTAGGTATCGATCATACGAACCACATTTATAATGCAACTATCAAATCTAATGCTATCAATTGTTGACATGTGCACTCACATTGGGCCATCAACTCTTGATGCATATACATCTCATGTACACTACCTAACTTCGCCTCTGTCCACGTTGACTTTAGGTTTGCCCAACAAATCAACACTTCTAGTTAAAACTGACCCATTAATTCGAAAATCATATTTTCATCAATCAAACATATTTGTTTCGAGCAAGCTTGGGTTTATCAACAACCCTAACTCTAAAAGAATTTTGGTTCTCACCATATTAATGGAAGGCATTAGTTTTAACATTCTAAGTGAGGGATTTCTACTTAGGTCTCATCTAACAAGGATAGTCTTGTGTATATATATAGTTACTATAACTTTATGTCATGATATGGACACCCCAATCATATTAGTCTTAAGTCCATAACCATCCTTCATGCAAGTCCAAACAATCCTAACATGCATTCTCTAATGCATCAAATTAAACACATAAGTTTTGGTTGTGACAATTTATGGATCCTAAAATTTGGAAGTCGATTCAACTCTTGAATCAAATTGCTTACTAATTTTAATCTCGGCTAAATTTAATTTTGCATGTCATTTCGATTTAAAATTTAATACTTATCAAATTAAATTAAACTCCAATTTCCCAAAATTAATTCAAAAATTAATACACCTTAAAATTTATTATTTGATGTCAAAATTAAAAACTTTAAATTTGTCACACATGCCACGTTTTAGTCATACTAGAAAATTTAACGCTCCACTTAAATTAATTCAAAATTAATTTCCAAAATTTCCAGAACATCAAATCATCATTCTATGCATCTCCAGGTCATTTCAAGTTTATCAAAATAATTTTGGAATAACCTAAAATCATCAAGATAACTGAAACTACACCTAGACACATAAAAATGACAAATTTGACATCTAATTTTTTTTTCCGAAAATCTAATTTTGAGCAAATTCATTTTAACATGCACAAGAGATCAAAATAACACATTTTTATCACATAAAAATATTTTTAAGGTTCTGGAACAGAAACATACACATACAAAATTATCAAACAAAATAGTTCCATCAATTTCAACAAAATCGACCAGATCTGTTTACTGTTTGAAAAATCAATTAAAACAATTTTAATTAATTCTGAAAAAATTCCAAGGGATTAAAACATTGTAAGTATGTTTACATAATATTTCCAGAATCAAATTCTAAGAAAAACATGTTCAACCTTAATAATTTAGCCAACTAACCTTATATGTTCTGTAGGAATAAGTTTTCATGCATGTTGTATAAAATTAGAAAATAAATATTTTAATCACATTTAAAATCAATTTTCAATCACAAAAACCATCTAAAACATGTCATGAGCAAATCGGTGAAAGAAAATGGTGAAATTTTTTTTCATAATTTAATTTCGAATTTTCTAAGAACATATCCTCAACTGTCACAACCGTGCAATCCTATATCATATGTAATAGAAACTACATCTAATAAGCACAACATGGCTCTGATACCACTGTTGGGTTTTGATCTTGCATCACATGCATCAAAAATAGAAAAAAGCAGCGGAAATATAAAACAAAACCTAAAAAGCCAAGAACTTTCAAGTGCCATTAGATGTAACTTTAACGAAACATGAACTTAAGATGTATACCTTACAATCTCCTTCGTTCTTCATTGTCTTCACCTCTTTGGATTGTCGTAAACCACAATGACCAAAGAAGGATGTCTCTAAGGATATCCACGCGAAGAGCGAAGCTTGAAACCTCTTAGGAAGAATGGCTAGAATGTAACACCCCACTCCCGCTGGACCCGAACCAGATATCGACGGTGATATCCGAGTCCGTGTCCCGTGAGGGTTCATGTGCAAAAATCACTGTTCACTATTGCATGAGCATGAGATGTGTTTTTCCTAATTTCTCCGATTGATCTCTCGTGTACCCGTTTTCATAATTCAACCCGTTATCTGGAAACGTGATGTTACACTACGCGAACGACCCGTGTGCTTGTGGAATTTACCAAGGTTATAAATAGTAAAACTTAAAGCTTATAACCTTACGAACAAGTTTTTGGTGCCGTTTCTAGGAAGGAAATTTAGTTCTAAAGTTTAAGGTGTTAAGATAGTCTTTAATTTTTGTTTTAATTTTTGGTTAGTTTTACTTAGGAATCTTGCTCTTGCATGAACACAAGAGTCACGAGGGGTTCGAGTCGCACAATTGAGATGTCAGATTTAAACGTAACACGTTTATAACGAACCCTTAGTAAAGCTTGGTGAGAAGAAGAAGAAGAGTTTGAGAAAGCACAAATGGCCCAGGAGTTCCAACGCAACATGGATTAAGAAGACAACCCTAGTAGGCAACAACAAAAGACCCTCATGGATTTTATGAGGCCAGGGTTCAATCCTGCTAACCAAGGAGTGGCTAGATCGCCTATTCAAGCGTTCTCCTTTGAAATTAAGCTAGCCTTCTTAAACATGCTTTAACAGAATGTCCAATTCTATGGACTGACAAATGAAGACCCGAACACTCACATCGTGAGTTTTCTCGAGATCTGTGATACTTTTTGGCATCATCAGATACTGGAAGATGCAATTAGAATTAAACTGCTTCCCTTTATGCTTAGGAATAGAGCAAAGGCTTGGTATCATTCACTAAGCCTCGCTAACATTACGACATGGGACCAGCTAGTGCATGCCTTCCTAGATAAGTATTTACCACCAACAAAGGCCGCCAAAATTATTAAAGAAATTACAAATTTTCAACAAAGTGATGGGGAGTCCATTTATGAACCGTGGGAACGTTACAAGGATCTGTAGAGGAGATGCCCACACCATAATTTACCCAAAGAGTTCCTACTGCGGACATTTTAAAATGGAGTAAACCCACAGACTAGAGGCACCATTGATGCAGCGTCGGGAGGATCATTAATGAGAAAGACGATCAATGAAGCAGAGGAATTACTAGAGGGGATGGCTAGTAATAGCTGCTTATTGGCTAGTGAACGTAGTAGGTATCCTACTAACTTTAGGGAGCAGAAGGGAGTTGTCGTTGTCGATCAGATGATGGAGATGCAAGCTAAGATCGATAACTTGACGTGACAACTCAATAATATGAAGGCATCATCCTTAGCTACGTTAAAGGCCACACAATTGAAGTGCGTGCTATGTGTCTAGTTGGATCATGATACGGTGGACTGCTATTTGATGAGAGAAGACAACCCAGAGCAAGTTCATTACATGGGAGCTCAATTTAAATATGGAGGGGGTTATAATCCCTACTCCAACACATATAACCCTGGGTGGAAGAACCACCGAAACTTCTCCTGGTCGAATAACAACAATGGAGGGCAGCTCAGACCCCCAAGGATAATCGAGCTTCCATCAGGACAAAACAAGCTCGATGGATTCGAAATTGGACATAATTTTTGATAAGCTTGGGACTTTAGATGATGCACACAAGAAGTTGGAAGATAAATTTAGGTAAGTCACTAAGAGACATGCATCTTTCATTTATAATTTAGAAGCCCAAGTGAGTCAATTGAAAAATGCCTTTTCTATGCAGAAGTTGGGAAATATTCCCAACACTTTAGGACAAAAATCAAGGGAGTAGCTAAAGGCTATCACACTTCGGAGTGGGAAGGAAATTGAACCACCCATAAGGACAAGAGAGGAGCCCGCCTAGCCAGTAGAGGAGAATCAAGAAAAGTATAAGGAAATGGACATGAGCGAATACCCTCCATATATTGCACCTCCACTATATCAACCCAAGGTACCTTTTCCTCAACCATTACAACAGAAGAAGTTAGATGAGCAATTTACAAAGTTCGTTGAGAAGTTAAGGACACTACAGATAAATCTGTCCTTTATTGAGGCGTTAGAACCGAAATATGTAAAATTTTTAAAGGATATATTATCTAAGAAGTGTACTTAGGAGGAAAATCAGACGGTAGCCTTGACTGGCACTTGTAGTTCTATAGTCACCAGTTAAATGCCTTCAAAATTAAAAGATCCAAAAAGTTTCACAATACCTTATGTGGTTGGTGGAATGGAATTCACCAAGTGCTTGTGCGATCTGGGAGCTAGCATCAATCTTATGCCTTTGTCAATATTCAGGAAGTTGGGACTAGGAGAGGTCAAGCCTACCTCTATGTTAATTCAATTGGTAGAACAATTCGTTAAAAGACCGTTGGGAATAGTGGAAGATGTATTGATGCGAGTGGACAGGTTCATTATTCCAGTAGATTTTGTGGTTCTGGATTTTGAAGAAGATAAAATTGTCCACTGATCCTAGGTCGACCTTTTATGAATACGAGGAACGCCATAATTGATGTCCACGAAGGTAAATTAACACTTCGAATAAGAGAAGATCAGGTTGAATTCAATATGAATAAGGCCTTAAGGAATCCAATAACGAGTAGTGCATGCATGATGGTCGAAATATTAGATCATCAACTACGAGAATAAATTAAGAGTTACATTGCAGACGTGAAGTCTTTGGAAGTAGAGGATGACAATGAACACCAGAATCCTAAATCCACAGAAGATGATGAGATAGAGGGAACAAATGTTCCAGTGCATCAAGATAAATTAGTTTGGACCGAAGCACTCACTCCACCATCCTCAAAGAAGCCTTTGATATTAGAACTTAAGCCTTTACCTGTACATCTCAGGTATACTTTTCTTGGTAAAGGTAAAACCTTATCAATAATAATCTCCAACCAATTGAGTGAAAAATAGGAAAGTAAGGTGGTGGAGGCCGTCAAAAAGTGGATGAAAGCTATCAGATGACAGATTGTTGACATTTGAGGAATAAGTCTGAATTTTTGTATGCACCGAATAAATTTAGAGGATGGCTGTAAAACAGTGTAGGAGAGTCAACGGAGGTTAAACACTAACATGAAGGAAGTAATCAAGAAGGAAATCATTAAACTATTTGATACAAGGATATTTTATCCCATCTTTGATAGTGAGTGGGTCAGCCTGGTGCAATGCATGCCTAAAAAGGGGGGATGATGATGATAGAAAGTGAAAGTCGAGAAGTAATTTCTATAAAAATAGTCACAGGATGGAGAGTATGCATAGATTATCAGAAGCTTAACTCAGTGACTAAGAAGGATCACTTTCCTCTCCCATTCATTGACCAGATGATAGAAATGGTACCTGGCCATTCGTTCTATTGTTTCTTAGACGGGTACTTAGGCTATAATCAAATTTTTATCTACCCTGACGATCAGGAGAAAACTACATTCACTTGTCCTTATGATACATTTGAATATAGACGGATGCCCTTCGGACTCTACAGTGCCCCAGCCGCATTTCTAAGATGCATGATGTGAATCTTCACGGACATGATAGAAGATATAATAGAGGTATTCATGGATGACTTTTCAGTATTTGGAGATTCTTTTGAAAATTGTTTAACTAATTTGGACAGAGGTCATTAAAGGTGTGAAGAATCACATCTGGTGCTGAATTGGGAGAAATGCGATTTCATGGTACAAGAAGGGATAGTGCTAGGTCATAAAATCTCACATCAAGGGTTCGAAGTTGACAGAGCAAAGACAAAGGTGATAGAAAGCTTCCATGACTAAGTAACGTAAAAGGTGTGTGAGGATTCTTAGGTCATGCTGGGTTCTACCAATGCTTCATCAAGGATTTTTCAAAAATTGCAAGACTTTAACAAACCTCTTAGTTAAGGATGTAACCTTCGTGTTTGATGATAAATGTATGTCTGCATTTAATACTCTAAAGGAGGCATTAACTTCAGCACCAATTTTATTACCACCTGACTGGACGCTACCGTTTGAAGTAATGTGTGATGCAAGTGATCAGGCCATAGGTTACATATTGGGTCAACGAAAAGACAAGAAATTGCATGCAATCTACTATGCTAATAAGACTCTTGCAGAGCCCAACTAAATTACACCACTACAGAAAAGGAATTATTTGTAGTAGTTTATGCATATGATAAGTTTCGACAATACCTTTTAGGATCAATGGTGATTGTATTCACTGACCACGCAGCATTAAAATACCTTTTCAACAAGAAAAATGCAAAACCTATGTTAATTCGATGGGTGTTACTTTTGCAAGAATTCGACTTAGAAGTGAGAGATAAAAAGGGAGCTGAAAATGTGGTAGCTAACCACCTATCCAGACTTGAGGGAGGGGAATGCAAGCCTCGTAATGATATTAATAAGAATTTCGCTAATGAAACTTTAATGTTACTCGAGAGTTTAACTATACCGTGGTTTGCAGATATTGCCAATTATGTGGCCAGTGGTAAACTTCTAAACTTCCTTCAGATATCTCTTACCAGTAACGGAAGAAGTTCTTACATGATTATAACCACTATATATGGGATGAACCAACCCTATATAGAGCTTATTCAGATGGGTTAATGCAACGTTATGTTTCGGAAGAGGAAGTGTTGGACATCCTTAAGCAATGTCATGAGGGTCAATATGCAGGACATTAAGGAGCCAACAAAACAACGACTCAAATACTTAAAAGTGGATTTTACTGGCCACAGCTGCTTAAGGATGAACAAACCTATGTAGCACAATATGATCGATGCCAGAGGATAGGTAACATATCTAAAAGAGATGAGATGTCATTATCAAATATTCATGAGGTAAAGGTCTTCGATGTTTAGGGCGTGGACTTTATGGGTCTATTTCCATCTTTGATGGGGAAAATGTACATTCTGGTGGAAGTCAATTATGTCTTGCGATGTGTCGAAGCAATAGCATCTCCGACCAATGATTGGAAGGTGGTACAAAAGTTCATTAAATAGCTAGTTAATCAATTTGGAGTACCATGTACAGTAATAAGTGATGGAAGTGCACATTTTTGCAACAGATCCTTTGATGCCTTCCTAAAATGATACGGAGTACACCATCAAGTGGCTACACCTTACCATCTACAAACTAGTGGCCAAGTAGAAGTTGTCAACCAAGAGCTAAAATGAATTTTGGAAAAGACAGTGAACAATTCCCGAAAGGATTGGGCAGTAAAGCTAGATGATGCTTTATAGGCCTATAGGACAGCTTTTAAGACACCCTTTGGAACAATTCCATACAGACTCATGTATGGGAAAGCATGTCATCTACCGGTCGAACTAGAGCATCGAGCGTACTGGGCAATCAAAGCATTAAACTTTGATTGGAAGCAAGCCGGTGAGAAAAGACTCCTATAACTGGACAAGCTTGAAGAGTTTTGTTTTAATGCCTATAAGAATGCCAAACTCTACAAAGAAAAGGTTAAGAAATGACATCACGCTCATCTCAAGCAAAAGGATTTCAAAGTAAGGGACACCGTTCTACTAAATAAATCCCAGTTAAGGTTATTTCTAGGGAAGTTGAAGTCTAGATGGAGTGGATCATTCACGGTCATTCAAGTTTGCGATCATGGAGCTTAAATTGGAAAATGCTAATAAAGATAATTTTAAAGTCAATAGGCACCAGTGCATGCTATATTTTGGAGGAGCACTTCCCACAGATAAGGAAGTGATTTCCTTATCGCCGACCACTTGAAAATGCCTGCTGAATTAAAGGTCAAGCTAATGATGATAAACCAGCAAGTAGTTAGATTTTGTTTGAAAATGTTAGTGAAAATAGTTTTTTTAATTCAATTTCAATATACTGTAGATATTTCAAAGCTCAGGGTATTCAATTACCACTCCTACACCATCACCACCTCCATCTCCTTATGATCCAAATCTAACCCATAATTTTTTCTCCATTTCTATTTTGTTTTGTGTTGTTTATTTTTTATTCTTTTTATTTTTATTTTTAGTTTTAGTTTTGTCATTAATTTTATCTGTTCTTTGTTATTTTAATTTTTGTTTTCACATTTCGTTTATGTTTGTATCATGTGTGTTTCCTTCTCACATTGAGGACAATGTGTTGTTCAAGTGTGGGGAGGGATTCTGTGTTTTTCTTTTGAATGTGATTTTACATACCGTATGATAGTATTAGGTTGCATGCTATAAAGTGTGTAAATGCGTTAATGGCTTAAATTGAGTGATTTTTCTTTTTAATTTTGGACATGGTCTATTAGATTGTGAACAATCATTAGCCTGCAAAATTAGTGAATTAGGGGCCTTTGGATAAATACATAGCCTAATTAGGACTTAGTGTAAATTTAGTACCCTATAGATTTTTCATAATTTGAGGCCTTTTAGGTTAAGTAGCTCAACTAGTATTTTTCATCTAAACGAATAGCTAAAAGCAACAAGGTAGGCAAAAAAAAGTTTAATTCAATAATCACTATTTTGTTGACCTTCGGGTTATAAATAGAGTTAGTAGCCAGTTGAAAACGTGATGTAACTAAGTAACCGGATCGACTTGCATCACAAATGTGTGCCTTCACATAAAAAGACTATAATGACGTTTCAAACAAGCTGTTAATAAACAACTTAGTCGAGTAATCGGATCAATATTCATCACAAATGTTTGCCTCTGAGTAAAAGACTAAGCCCCGGGTAAAAAAATAAATAAAGAAAAAAAATAAAAATTTTGTGTTTAAATAAAAACCTACCAGACTTGTAATAAGCTTGAAGTTTCATGGAATTATACCTAGGAACAGTCACCGAGTCTAAGGGACCGAAAAATTATTAATGTGTGTGCACAATTGAAAAGGGTAAATAGGTTAACACTTGATCTTGAGTCAGTTGTATATTTAGTTCAAAGCCCCTAGACACATATTTTTTATGCTAATGATTTGACGTAATTCAAATGAGTGTGTCCAAGATTAAATTTAGTTCATGAAGATCAGAACCATTGTCACATTATTGCATGGTGTGTTTGTTTTGTTAGGTGTTGTTGTTTAAATGTGGGGATGTTGATAGTAATGTTTTGTATGATGTCTTAGGGTATAATTTGTTATGCATTTTGTGTTAAATTGAGTGTTGAGTATGCATTTAGGGTTTAATTAGATTAGCTTTTGTGTTTATGTGTTTTTATGAATTAGTTTGATTCTTTGAGCTTAAATTGTATATTTTTAAGGTACCTTGATGTGTTTGCTAGTGTTAAATAGGGAAGAACAGTGAAGATATGAAGAGTTTCAGGCTAAAAGACATAGGCCACAATCGTGCATAGTAGCCAAGATTGTGATAGAAGAGGAAGAGTTAGAGGCAATCAGGCCACAATCATGCATCAGTAGCCACGAGCGTGACAAAGAGCGTCAAGTTAGGCCACGATCGTGCACGTCAAGTTAGGCTATTATCGTGACAGAAAGGAAAAAGTGTTAGCTACGATCGTGGCAGGTAGGACCACAATCATGCCCTGCATCAAGCTGACATAAAAACTCAATTTTAGGGTGATTTTTTGTACCGTTTTGACCCCGAGTTTGACCTAAGGCTGCTACAGAATAAATAAAACAATATGTAGCAGCCACTAATGGGAAGATGAGAGAACCGAGAGAGCTACGCAAAAGAGAGATTATATCGAAAATCTGAGAGAGACCTAGATAAAGATCAGGTGATCGAGGAAGGAGACGAAGGAAGAGAGGCACAAAGACTCGTTTGACGCAACGTACTTCCTGAAACAGGTGGTTTCTCGCAGTCGCGACCTCGGAGATCCATTCCGAAAGTATTTTCTAGTTTTTGTATCAATTTCATTGATGTATGAAATTTGGAGATTGATTAGAAATATTGTTATTGAGTATTGATTTGTTTGTCTAAATTCACCTTTGGGTTTTTATTCTTGAGATTAATAAAATTGATTTAATTGTGTTTTATTTGATTTAATTGTGATTCAATTTGATTCTTCATAACTTGGCAATAAATAGAGGGTGGGCCGGTGAAAATTATTGATTTATGTTAATGAGAGTTAGGTAAATCGATAGGTAGAGAATTGAATCAAATCGGTAGAGTGGTGTAATGAGAGATTGAGCATAGATTCCGGTAGGTTAATAGACAACGTTAGAACTAATTTAGGTTTTGGACCAATTGCGGATCGAGAGATCACAGTTTCCATAATTTGAATTAGGGATTATCAATTAGGTTTAAGAATTATAACTCTAGAGAGAGTAATTTACCCCAGGACCGTCTAGGCCCTTTAAATCAGAAATTTCATAATTAGGTAGATTTTCTTTAATCTTGAATAAATTCTCTCTTTCTCTCAATTGGTCACTTCTAGCTTGAAATTTGGATTATTTGTGTGAGTTGGCTTTTTTTCATTCTATTGGTGCTTTAATTTTTCATATTTGATTCTTGATTAATTTTAATTTCTGCAGTAGTTGATTAATTAGGTATTGCGAATTTATTTGTCGTTAGATTTTAGGATTAGTTCTCTTCCTTATGAGATCGACACTTTAGGTACTATACGAACGACTCGTGCACTTACGAAATTTACTGAGATTATAAATAGTAAAACTTAGTGCGTATAACCTTGTGAATAGTTTCTTAATAGAGTTCCAATGAATTTGGGGTTAGGTGTGATCTTGCCTTATCCACTTATAGCGTGTGTCAAGTGCATTGCAAAATTTTCCTAACTTTGCATACTAAAAATTTGTAGTTGCGGTGAGTTGAGATCATATGCACAAGGAATGCTCGATTAATTTTCAAAATGAAAATAATTGATGTAAAATAAATAAAACGGGAGGTTTTGGGTTGATGCGATCGAGAAAACAAAATAAAATTAAACTAGCGCAAGTAATTGATCGAAAATAGTTAAAAATGATAAGAGTGATGAGTGTGTGTAAAACTCGGTTCTTTGGTTTAATCTCAGCCTATGCACATTTTAACGTACATCATTGCCTTGTCATCTTAACACCTCTCTTTGAACTATTGATCGTGAATTAACAACAAGCTCTGTTAATCACAATTTTTCCTTAGGTCATAGTTAATTAAAACATGCTCTTTAATTAATCTTAACTATCGAACGACCTAGAACAAGCTCTTTAAGTTTAATCAGACAGCCATGTTATAAATGAGAAAAATGGATCAATTTAAGAAATAACCACAAAATCTCAGATTATTCAACCTATGTTATGTTATCCCTAATAATTTAATACCATTAGTTGCCATATGCGACTTCAAACATAATGATTATGTACCGTATTTAAGTTCTAACAATGGGTTTTCATGAAAAACAATCTAATAGAGCATCAAGATCATCATTACAAAATCCCCAATCAATAAACATAAGATAATGTAAACAACTGAAAAAGAGGGAAAGAGCATGATACACAAAGATGATATGCCTAAATGGGTGTCGACTTCACCTCTGAACCGGTGTCAAAAAGTTAGTCGTCCATCTTCTCCATTGGTCTCCAAGAGATGAGCTTCTGTTGCCCCTTTCTTTCTCTTAAAACCTAAAAATGATGAAGAATAATCAAAGAATTTTCTCTTCCATCACAACATATTTTATTTATAGTGAAAAGTAGGTTTTTAGGATAGGTGGCACAAAACTCGTAAGCATGCATAGAGTGTCTCATGACCGTGAATGGCCTGGCCGTAAGCCTTGCAAGTTGTGTCATGGGCGTGAGATGAGTCTTATGCCTATGACACAATTTTCATGACTGTGAGAGATGTCTCATGGCCATGACAATTTATGCATAGCCGTGAACCACTTTTCTGCATTCTTCATCTTGATGTTTTCATCATATACTCTTATATTCCTTGGAATTTCCTTGTCTTCTCTTGCTCCAATCCTTCTCCTTCTTGTTCCACAAAGATAATTGAGTGGGAATCACAAGAAGATGGCTCAAAAAGTGTGCTTTTAACTCATTTTAGCCATTATGCTTCCAAATTGTACCTAAAACCAAATATGAACTAAAGTGAATGTCTTAAGCATTTGAAAGCATTAATCACCAAATGTAATGGATTAAATTTATCAACAAGTAAGCACATATCAAGTTTCCCCATACTTATCTTTTAACCGTCCTCAGTCAAATCATCAAAATCAAAGTCACAAACTAAAACACTTAATCATTTTCCATATTTTCTAAGAATAGATAGTCTTAAGCAAAGATGAATAACTTTCAAAAACTGTAGCAAGAATTCAACACTCAACGCTTCTACTCATGATCAATCAAAATTCATCATACTTAGAAATTGAGCAATTTGGAGGTAGAATTGGATAAAATGTGTTTAAATAAAATAGATCCATAGTTACACTCAAACACCTTTCATGATCATAACATTCTATAACTTTGCATATCATTTCATTTATCCACCACTAAGAGTCACATGCATAATCATGAATCAAAGGAATTTTTTAAGATTGTATTGTAGGCAAGGGTAAGGTGAGAAGTATTTAGGTAATGTAGCATAAAAGTCGTCAAGCTAGTGAAGAAAAAGTAACACTCATTGAAACATCAAATGCACATGCTAACATTCATTCAAAACTAGGTACCATTGGCTATGCAACAATTATATTTCACAACTTAAATTCAAGCTCTCACACCATAAACTATATGAAGCATAACTAATTAGAAGGAATCACTCGTAACAATCATTGATGACAATACATTGAAACTATAAGGAGTGATCCTTCCAAAACAACATGTGATAAAAATGTGATCTTGAATAGAAAATCAAAACAAAGTTACGATGTACGTGTAATGAATGTCACACATAAACAAAAGATAATGAGACTGATATGGATGCGTCAGTCTAATAAGGCTCAAAATCTCACTGACTTTTATCTGCCACTAGTTACTACTCTTCTAAAGATAATATATATTGACTAATCACAAGAGTAAAAGTACATGCTAAAGTTGCCTGGATTTTTCTAATCAATTCACACTCTAATTATGGTTGTATAATATTAAAAGCAATAGAAAAAGAGAAAATGTCTTATTATCTTTGTTTGATTTTGAAAATTCCTAAGAAGCCACATAAGCAACCATTAAGCTAAAAAACATGTATAAAAACTAAGATCCCCACCCCTACACTTAAAACTTACATTGTCCCTAATATAACATCAAATGCAAGAGATGAAGCATTTAACAAAAATAGAAAATGCGAGAACGTAAATAAAAAGGATCAACTTCCCTTGAGTTACCTCCTAAATAATGCCTTTGTTTATTATCATTGGCTCGATTCCATATTGCACTCATCAAGTTATAAAATTTTGATCTCCAGGAATCACAACTTTGGCATTTCCCACTTCACCTTCATCAGAATAAGGTTTGAGTCGATGACCACTTACATGTAATGTCTTCCCCATTTTTAAATTTTTGATCTCAACTGTACCATAAGGAAGAGCATTAGTTATCCCAAAAGTATTGACCCAATAAGGGTGACATTTATGCAAAATAAAGAAGCACTTTTTGACCACTAATAAAGCTTTTCAACGAGAAACTAAATTCTTAATTTCAATTAATAAAATAAGGTAGGAGTTTTCAATTAATTAACTAAAATTAACAAGAAATTAAAAAAATCAACTGAGTAATAAAAGAAGAAATTCAAGAATACTTAACTTTGATTCATTGGAAAGATCTCATCTAATTGTAATATTGATCACTGGTATACAAACAATAAATATCACAATTCAAGTAGTTAGTCCAAAACATATTAGGATAAATAAGTTTCAAATTTTCCAAAATTAATTAATTCAAGCCCAACATTCAAACTAAAAATTACCATCAATTGACTGGGTATGACAACATTCCATATCAATTTAATGATAAGCTTAGTGAAAAAGACTAAATCCTAAATTAAATAATTGATATAGTTGCAACTATTTAACTTAGTTTTCATATTTCTCATAATTTAACTATATAAATTCATAAATAACCTATTCGTTACGTGTACTAATCTTTTATGACAATTATGAATCACTAAATTTATAGATTGTTATAGAATAATCATCATTAAATTAATTTATCAAATTAATCAATATTAATTATTTATGAAATATAAGAACATAAAACAAGACATAATTGAGTTAAAACATGAAAATAAGTTTAGATCAAAATCTTACAAGGTCACAACTGGAGTTTTGAATCAGAATATTTGAGTTTAACCACACATGGCTTAAGTTTCAACACTAAAGATAGAAGAAAGATGAAAGATTGAGAGAAATTTCAAAAGAAACAAGAAGAAGAAGATTGGAGAGGTGAAAGATGTCTCTCTTATTATTTTTCTACTTAAACCCTAATCTACTTCTATCTCAGAAAGACTTCTATCTAAAAGCAAATCCAAATCCCTACATAATTGGGATGGAAAAAAAGTTTTCTAATTGAGTTCCAACTCTTCAAATGAATTTGGCATCAAGCATGATCTCACCTTATCCAATGTAGTAACATATCCATTATTTGCAAAATTCATGATTTTCACTAATAATGCTCCAATTTGGCGCAATCTCCACTTTTCATTTCTTAAAATAAAACAAATATTAATTTTCCTATTTAAGCACCAAATTATATCCAAAATAAAAGAGATAACTCCAATTAGTATATCAAAATAACATCTTATCAATAGACCATTACTTACGTATTATAAGTTAAATAAGGGTGCTAGTGGTAAACTTATATATTCTCTCTAGGATTAAGGTAAAACCTTCTATAAAAGTTCACATAACTTAATGCATTTAAAGTGATGTTAGTTTGGTAGAGATACATGCTAACCCGTTGAAGAATAGGTTGTTGTAGCTCGAGAAAGTGTAATTTTATATTTCAAAAAGTAATGTTGGTCTAAATGATAAATCAATTCTGAATTCGTTGAATCATGACATTCAGGATGATACTAGGGAAAGTATTTATCTATGCATTCTATTTGATCAATTGCTTTGTTTTGATTCTCTTGGCTATTAAATAGTTTAGATTGGTTTAATTTTAAATTTTGTTACCCAATTTCATCAACAACCTCCTTTACTAATTCTTTAGGCTAGTTAGTAGTAGGAGAGTTTATAAGATCTATCTAGTTGCCTCGTAGGATAGAAACTATACTTACAATTATGTTACTTGTCAATGATAAAAGTATTTGCCTTAATTTATGAGTAGTTAATTGGTAATAGAGAAACCTTTAACAATATGAAATAATAATCATAATAAGTTTTAGATGTTATTTAGGAAGAAATTGGTGTTTAAGAGACTTCACAGTTATTAATCTATTTTTATTTTCATTTATATTCTTTAATTTTATTTTTTATAAACACCTTGATTTCATTTGTGATCTTGGTTTATGACAAGTGTTGACACTTCGTTTTACTTGAAGAAGACACAAAGCTTGAAACAATACTTTGTTATACAAGAAGAGAACAAACTAAGAAACTTGAGACATGTAAGATATACAATCTAGTGTAAAAGAATAAGAACATATGACTATGATGTACCATAAGAAATACTCTGATAACAATGTGATCTAGTATTTCTTGACCATAAATTAACATAAACTAATTTAAAATTAAGTCAAAAATTATCCAAATATTGTAATAATATATTCAGTTTGATAGATTACCAATGAAGATCACAATTCCCATACCAAAAACGTTTTAGAGATCTGTGACACCTTTAAAATTAATAGGGCCACCAAAGAAATAATAAGGCCAAGGTTGTTTCCATTTTCATAGAGGGATCAAGCTAAGCACATTGTTAAAGGCATTACCTATAGCTTTAATCATAACATAGGAAAGCCTCGCAAAGAAATTTTTAACCAAATATTTTCCTTTATCAAAGACAATAAGTATGAGAAATGACATCTCTATCTATCATCAATTAGATAATAAAACCATTTATAAGATATTGGAAAGATATAAAGATTTATTAAGGAAGTACTCACACCATAACTTACCTACATGGATGTAAGTTTAAACATTTTACAATAGTCTACTCAATTAAACAAAGCATATAATTCATGTAGAAACTGGTAGGAATCTTAACAATAAAGTCAAAAAATAACTATTAAATTGATAGACGAGATGGTATGAACAATTATCAATGAAAATTAGGAAGACTCAAGTCTAATAAATTAACAAGTATATATAATATGGATTCCATTAATGCATTGATAACTCAAATGGAGGCCTTAACACAAAAACTTGACCACTTGAGTCTATCATCATAAACAACTTAAGTTTCTATAAAATCTATGGAGAGCGTATCAAAGTATTGAATTTAAAACTGAAAACCCTAAGACTGAAAAAGTAAAACAAGTAGATTATATAAGGAGCTTCTTAGAGAAACAATAATCTTTAAATCAAGAAATATAATCTTGGATAAAGAATATCAAAGATTTTCATGGAACAATCAAACAACTTAAAAGTAACCTCCAAATATATTTCAAGGACCATAATATAATAAGAAGAAGTCAAGTTTAAAGGAATTTTTGAGTGATTTTATTCAAGTGACTACATCTTGACTAAAAAATTTGGGGGCTTCAATATGAAAACTTAAAACTTAAACTAGTCAAATGGAGGCAACAACAACATCCTATAAAATATTCAATTATTGAAGCTAAAAAATCCAAGAAATTTTACTATTTTCATAATGTTAGTGGTGTCTTCATAAATAAGACATTAGCAGACTTGGGGCTAGTATTAACTAAATTCTCATATCTTGCTTAAGAATCTAGACTTAGGAGAACAAAAACATACCATATTGTTAATATAATTTGTTGATAAGTTGATTAGACACCTTAAAGGTATTAAAGATAATGTATTAATTAAAACTGAGAGATTTACACTCCTAACTAATTTTTATATCTTAGATATCAAAGATGACAATAAATATTTCCTAATATCAGGTAGGCCTTTTATTGTAATGTTTGGTGCAATCATAAATGTTAGGAAAGGTGAATTGACACTTAAGGAGAGAGATGAAGATATTTTCTTCTTAATCTTATATGGTATAACTAGTTTATGGTTAATGATGCTTGAGTTAAGTTAATCATTTGTAAGAAGTCTTCATGCATGGTCTTAAAGTGCCAAGGAAAAGAAGAACAAAGGCTAGAGTAAGAAAAAAATGAAAGGAGTCTCCCTCTGTTTTATAAAATGGTTTATTCTTATTAGAAGCTTTATAGATTTTTATTTTATTATGATTGTTACTTCTTCTTTTAGTTTTGGTTTGCAGATAAGAAGCAAGGAAAACAATGCACTTTTAAGAGACAATTGGAAGAGTAACTAGGATGAAAATTTAAAGGAACAAAGAATTAAAATAGGTATATATTATATTTTTGTGATAAACACTACCTAATACATATCCATATCTCATACTGTGTTCAACTAAAAACTTATCTAGAAAGATTTATGACTTAGGACATGTCTGTATCCTAAACTATGTTCAAACTAAATTTTTTCTAGAAAGATCTATATCTTGTATTGCAAACTTTTCGTGGACATATCCTATAGAAGTTAGAAGGATGCTTCTCTCCATTCTCCCTCAAATTTTTACACATCCACTACTCATGCCTTTTGAAATCCATAAATTAATAAGAAAAATGAGTGATAATGTCAATTAAAGAAAAAGGAACTTAAAAAATAAGAGAAGGCTCAAGTAGATAAAGGGACATTCAACCACATCCTTCCTTTTTGTTCACCAACCTGCTCAACAATTTAACTTATAACAATCTTAGTTCTTAACTCTTTAAATCTAGTAGGATTATGGATTGGATAACTTTAGAAATAATAGAACTAGTGTATGAAGTTAGAACATAGCTTAAATATGTGGGTTAGACGAAGTTCTTTAAAGTACAGAAAGTATTCTTTAGGAAAATAACCTTAGAAATATTATCCATTATTATATTAGATAAAATGTCAGTATAAATGATAAGGGAGGTATTAGTAGTTCTCTTGCAAGTAACATCAGAAGAATACCTTTTAACAATTTTGGAGTGAAATGTGGGTTTAGGTATTCTTATCAAGTTAAGAGAACCGCATTTGAGGACTAATATACTAACTTTTTTATCTAAAGAAACTTCTGTGAATTTTTATAAGTTTATTTCGAGAGTAATTTTAACTATGATCGCTCCAAGTCTAAAAATAATGAAATCATATCTCCTACCATTCACTATTTTCAATGTTTCATTACTCGTTCAACTTTGGGAAGAATAAAAAGTAATGAGATATTTACATTTTAGGATCTATTTTACTTATGGTGTTTCGTGGAATAAAACCCATTTACCTCAGATACTACTTTTCTATATGTTTAAAGGAAAAGACATAATGTAGGATGGGAGCTACATGTGGTAGGTACTTCTTAATTAAATAGGCAAACAAGTTTGTTTTTTGAATAAAAAATGCTCCCAAATTTGTCATTAGGTTCCATTACAATATCAACCTTGAGATGATTATTTCCATAGATATGTTTAGGAAGGTTGATAAACCATATATGATAATTAAAAAGGATATAGACCAATTTAGGGATAATATTCGTCCAATACCTAGAGGAGTAGCTCCAAGATCAACAACACTCAAAACCAAAAGGTAGAATTTGATGAAACAATGTCCTAAATAAAAAATTAATAAGTCAAACAAATTTAGATATTAAGGACATTGTAAGGATGCTTTGACATATAGAGCAGTGATTTAACAAATCAAAGGACAGGATTTTAGCCTATCTTCTCGATAATACGCCTTCAAAGTAACCTCCTCCTCCTTCACAATGATGATAAGGATGTTGTGGTTTGAGTTGTTGATTTTCTTACTGTTGGTCTTTATATTTGGGATATTATCAATTTTCCTTTTCTTAAACATTTGGAACAACATTGTTTATTTTTAGTTTGTATATTTTATTTTAGTTAACACTTTTGGATTATTAGTCATATTCTTTTTATTTTGATATTTTTATTTTATAATGATTGCATTTTATTTTAATTTATGTACAAGGTACACATGAATTCTAGTTGTCTATCTCGTTTTCTTGGATAGCAAGTAACATAAAGGATTAGAAAATTTTCTTTTACTTTATTTTTTTCTCCTCTCCATTTTCCTTTTGTTGTTATTAATTATTTTATTTTTTATATTTGGTATATGGAGGACAATGTACAAATCAAGTGTGGGGAGGGGACTGAATTACTTTTTTCCCTGACTTTGATAAATTAATCTAATTGCAATTAGCTTAATAGGTGATAAGTAAAAGAGTAACTAAAAGAAATCATCAAAAGTTAAATTGTGTAGTAATTCAATTAGGTCAGGGAATGAGATATGAACATCAATAACTTAGTTCGATATGATTAAATGACCTTAAAATATGTATTTAATATATTTTGTATAATTTTTGACATAAATTAAGTTAAAACTGATTCTTATCAAGCATTTTAATATTGTTGGACCCCACACCCCGCCCTTAGGTCGGCGGCGTGTGTTTGCGGGACATACCGCGGCATCCAACCTTACTCAG
>JANZXP010101739.1:0-20008 GCA_027576715.1 Erythroxylum flavicans
CACCTTATATAGGAACCAACAACTAGGTTTAAGTCTTTACGTATGCATGGGAGTCTCTTGCCTGCGAATGGGCCAAGAAGAATGCGGAATGATCCTGGGCTTGGAATAGCCAATAGGCATAAGGCTGATCTTTGAAGATTGGGTCGATCGGCCTGTGGGTCACTGTGACTGGGCTCGGGCCCAACACGACCGACCCGACCAGTTCTATATAAGGCTAATGAAGATAATTAAGGAAATTAAAAGATATGTACAATAAGATCAATTAAGATATTAACGTTAATAGATCGAGCTTCTTCTTTAGACTTTTTACCCATCTGTAGAGGCTTTTCACATCTATCTCCGTTGTTTGAAACTCCAATGGCATTTTGAGAGAGATCGGGCGAAGACTGTAGATAGTCAGAAATGGAAGATGGTGAAGAAAAGATCTGGCGAAGATGGACAGAAATGAGAGATGACGACGAAGAGAATCAAGAGGCGAGGAGCGTTTGATATCTGAATGAAATCTAACTTTCTATCTGTTATCTATACATTGACGTTTTTGGTTGGACCAATTCATGAAAATCGGCCAGTTACATGATAAACAGGCTGATTTTTATGTTAAGAAATTATTAGATGAAACTTAACTGAACAGCAGGCCGGTTCAAAACTTTTTTGATCGGACTAATTGGTCCGGTCCTATTTTTAAAACCTTGCAAATTCGAAGTAACAGCAAAACAACGTAGTCTGTCTTAAATTTGCCGAATTTGCCAAACCCTATATATTGAAGGAACCATTAGGACCCTTTTATAATAAAAGGCAGGTCTTTGAAGCAGATTGAAAAGAAGCGAGCATACAAAGAGAGCACCCTAGTTAAAGGATCAAAATCCTTTCTTTGGATTCTTTTATTCTCACCATCTCTTAACCTGTTTATTGTCAGAGTTGCACATTTGTTCTGTTTGCGGAGAGATTATTTCTAAAGTTGGTTTTGAAGCTAATAAGGTAAAAACTCCATTTCTCCCTCTCCTTGTTTTCCGGCTTATAAAGACAGTTTTCAAAGGCTTATATCGGTTCAAGTCTTGTCATTACTAGTCGATTTTCGAAGTTGTTTTGTGTACAAATCTCAAAGCTTTTGTGTTTGTATGGTGTTAATCGTCAATATTAGCGACTTTTATGGTATATGAACTGTTTCAAGGTTTAGAATATCCGTTTCGACTTCATGTCAGGCCATTAATTAGTTTAAGTTTCTTTTTATGCTAGATGAAGTCCGTTAAGGGAACATATTTTGCAGGAATTGATGATATATAAAGTAGTGACGGATTGTCTATCAGCTGTTTGACGAAAGGTCTCCGAAAATAATTTGGGTTTTGGTTTAAAAGAGAGTGGTCTTTCATGTAGTGGCAAGTTTTGCTTTAAGTCCCTCTTAATTTTAAGAGGATTGAAGATGCACCTTTTTTCTTTTAATCTCGCTTTAAAAGGAACTGATTAATGTTTGTGATTTCTTCCCACTTTTTTTCGTATAGATGTGTTTGAAGAAAAACGCTGAATCTTCGTTTTAAGTAAAAGAGTAAGGATCAGAATCCCAATTTTACTGCTTCATATGTTTAAATTCCAGATATTTCCCTTCCTATATGGTTTTTATGGTTTTCGATATTATTTTGATTCCCAGCTGCTGGTTTGTCATGTAATGGTATTTACTTAAACTAGTGTTCTTTATTTCTAAACAGTTTGGTTGTTTCATAATCTGCACTTTCTTTCTCTATGTGTTCATTTCACATGTATGGAGTAAATTACAGAAATTAGCATGTTCTGTAGCTTTTGTGTATACCATCTGCAATAAAGATGTTCATTCATGGACTTTTTTGTACCTTTACATTTTGTCTTATTGTTACACTTTTAATAAATGAATCTTGGCAGGGGTTCTTCACCTTCGGAGTTATTATAATATATTAACATTTTTTTAAATTTCAGTTCTACAGATATGGCATTGGGATTGATAATTGGGATAGCAAGAGCGTATAGGAGAAAAAGAACATCGTCTCTGGACATTCTTTCATCGAAACGTGCACCTCGCGACTACTATAAGGGCAAGAATTGCAAGTCTACCGGTTTCCACACTCGCAAAGGTCCATCCTTGCTCTCGCTTATGAGCTTGTCTCTGTTATCATAGCAGTAATATGGACTTGTATGTTTGCTTAAATCTATGATATTTGCAAAATGAATGATTTAGGTAAAATGATTTGAAGGGAGTTAAGTCTAGGAACCCTTCATAGAAAGCTAAAAGCTTTTGTTGGAAATCTAATATCTACTGCTTGTTAAATTAACAGTTGCCCAGAACATCATTGCTGGTTAAATGCTTCCATTGGTGTATGATTTCTAATTTCTAATTGAAACTATTTGTTGCAGGTGGATATGTTATTATGCCTGAGAAATTACCCAACTATGTGGTCCCAGATTTGACTGATTTCAAGGTATTCTCACTTTACCCTGCCTGATCTTTTTGCAAATTCATTATCCAGCTTTTTTAAAAGATGGAGGAATACCTAAATACTCTATTGTTAATGCTTTGATATCTAATATTATTGGAACTTGTTTGTTTCCTTTTCTAGGGATTTATTTACTTAGGGAGTAAGTTCCTGAGTCTTCAGCTGGTTTGAGTAATCCTCCTTCGTTCTTTCTTTTCCTTAAAGCGGTTAACATGCTATGGATATTTGAATTTGGATAGATAATGCTGGAATTTATGAACTGCTGGGGATTCAACATTGCAATTCAAATGCTTAGGAAGTTCTTCCTTTTGAAATGTGAGAAAATTTCCATTGATTAGGAGAGAGAGATATGGGATGAAGCTCTCTCTCCATAAGTAGATGGCCTTTGGTTCTACCTGGATCTTTGGATTAAGACAGATGATAGTTTGAACGCCTTGTTTTCTGTTTGGTGTATCGGATGTCTAGTTTATGTCGTTATAGGCGTGCTTATATGTATTGCTGATTGGTTTATTCTTGTTAATTTCAGCTCAAGCCATATGTATCTCAATGTGCAACGGAAGTTAAAACTACTGAAGCTTCTGAGCCAGCCAAGTAACCAAGGAGAAGAAGTATTTATTTACTAGAATGTTTGATGCAATCTGGCTGATTTGATTCAAGTTGGATGCACTTTATACTAGGGTGGTACCAAATATTTTTGAAAGGCTCAAGAACCCCTTTGATATTGTTTGTTTACCTTACCTGATTGCTTGACTCATCAATGATTAATTGCTTATTAGAAGTATGGTAGCGTGGAGATGCTTCATCTTGTTAACAAAAAAATTAATAAATAATCTCCAGACTTTTCTCCTTTTTCTTGAATTTGGATAAATACATGAAAGGTGAAATTAAAAAGCCATAATTTTGGACCCTACAATTTTTTGATTTGGTTTATTTTAATAACTTTTTTATTAAAATTAATTAATTAATTATTATAAATAAAATTAATTTTTTATTCAATTAAATTTTTTATTTGGATATTTTTTAATTTTTAATATATAATTTTAACTTTTTATCTTATTATAATATTGGTAGAAAGTAAAAGTTTTCAATTTAATTTTTAAAATATTGATAAAAGTAAAACTTTTGCTGGCCCTGGGAATTAACAATGAATTGGGGTGAACGATCTTTAGTACAAAATCTCAATTCGGATTGATTCATTGACTTTTAGACGTTCTCACCGCCATCCATATTTTTCATGCCACTTTTCACTCCACGTCACTTCCTCTGCTCAACACATCCCAGCCACCGATCTAGTGGACCCTACAAGTTCCTTCCCCAATCCGAACCGTACACTTAGTCTGAACTCTAAAAGCCAACTGGTCAAACTCCTTAAAGAAGCGCCAACGAAACCCCCCATGAAGTATCATGGAAGAACCGTGGAGTCTCTTTATATATACCCACCATACCATCGCCGAATACTAAGAAAGAAACTCGAAAATGGCAAAGCTACAGAGACCAAACAAGGAACTTCTCGTCGGGGGTCGTTCAAGGCCTGATGGTAGATGCAAGAAGCACACAAAACACGAGCAATCACCGGGAGTTTGCTCTCTTTGCCTCAATGAAAAGCTCTCTCAGCTTTCGACTACTGCAAGCTCTCGTGGTAGCTATGCTAAAAGGGGTTACTTACCTTCTTCATTGTCTGCCTACTACTCTTCTTCTTCCGATTCTTCTTGTTCGTCTCCAATCCGCATTTACCGATATGCCCCAGATGGGAAAGGACCATCTTTCTCGTCGTTGTTCGGTGGCACTGCGCTCACTAAAAGTAGATCACTGGCTTTTGTTTCGAGAATGAGAAGTAATAATAAAAGAAGTGGTGATGATGTGAAAAACAAAGGTGGATTCTTTTCCAAGTTGCTACGTCCGAAACAGAAGAGGACAGACGAAGGTCATTTGGTTCACTCGAGGACCATGAGAGAGAGAGAATTATCATCATGATCACGTAGGTTAATCAAACTTTATGTGTTCAAATCTTCATTTGTTTAATGTTCCTGTTTTTTTTCATCAGATCAGAATGTATAGTTGTAGAAACAGATGAGAATATGAATGAAACAATAGAACAAGAAAGATACAAATTGTACGTTCTTCATTCCTATACAGTCAATATCAGAAGAGGCTTTCCTATATTTGTTTATTCGTTGTATCGTGTTTTTGGAATTCTGAGACAAGTTGTCCGATTCTGTCTTTGTCAACTGATAAATCTTCAAAAGTTTGGCGAGGAAACAGGGTGGCAACTCAGGCTTAAGCCGCAAAACTCTTTGGGGCCAATGATATTTCGAGAACACGTTCAAAGTTCAAACTAGTTTACTTTGATTATTTTCTAGTGTTCACAATCGAATTTGGAAATATAACTAGCACCACTTGATCCCATATTCCAGGCAACTTCCTGCAGCTAAAAAGTTCAACCACATTAAGCTGGCGCAAGAAACTTGAAAAAATCAACTGCTAACTTGTGCAGAGGGAAAAAAAAATGAAAAAGAGCTGTCAACGAGATATTTAGAAGAGATGAGGACTACCCCACTTGTAGCCTGGAAGGAGCACAGAGAATATATATTATGCTTACTCATGTTATTAGTTATGACGGAACTTGGCATAAATTCTACAATCTGAAGCACATGAGAATTCAAGATTCGTTAACAACTGCTATCCTTCTTTAACTATTCTTAATTAGTGTAAGATATAGTAATCGGGTTACTTGGTCCCTCTATCTGTACCAGCCTGTTAATCTTAACATAACATAAGCCATCCAGTTGCTAAATAATAAAGAAGAGTTAAGATAATATTCTCTGTGTTTTATATCACCTAATCAATGGAAGTGGTAGAGAAAAGCGTTCGTATCTACCACAGCACAACCCCTTTTTCTCTGTATCATAACAGACGGCGGCAACTATAAGTTGGTCGATATAAAACGTCTAATCATACCCTTATTCTTTGTTTATTCTAGTTTATCTTGATCCCTTCCCTGCCTCAATTTGCGGAATCAAATTTTATTTACCCATAATTCTAATCCATCCCATCTACACAAATGCGTAGGATTTAAAAATGTGTAGATGAGATTATTTAGAATAAGATTGACACAAAATTACAGGTACATAAGATCTTATTCCTGAATTTGCTCCCATGTATAATCAATTGGAATTTTTCCAATCGGATTGGATCTGACCAAAACTATCAAATTTACATGTAAACTGCTATCCACTGATGGAAAGGAACAAAGATAATTATATAGTTAAATAATGCAAATTATTTTCAATAAATTATTTCCAATGAATAATGTTTTTATGTCATATAAAATTTGGGACAACCATTTTACAAAGCATCTCTTTTTACTTATTCAGAAACTAAATATCAACCTGAATTTTAACTTAAAAAATGATTGCTAACATTATAGACACACATCTACCAATTAGAAATTAAATATCTACCTGAAATTTAACAAGAAGCTATTGGCGACGTTA
This sequence comes from Erythroxylum flavicans, assembly GCA_027576715.1. Lineage (NCBI taxonomy): Eukaryota > Viridiplantae > Streptophyta > Magnoliopsida > Malpighiales > Erythroxylaceae > Erythroxylum > Erythroxylum flavicans. Next base: position 5,957 of record JANZXP010101739.1, read on the forward strand.
TATAATACTCATATATAAGAAACATGTAAGTACCCTTATTGCCTTATGAGACGATTTATGTTCACAACAGATCACCTGTGTCAACAACCCCGGACTTATCCTGTTCTTATAACATACATCCATAGAAGTCGGTTTACAAGTGCCAGAGGTGACTTAAAAGTGAAAAACCAATCAATTTTATATCAAATCTATTTAATTCGAGCACAAAACAACTAGGCACTTTAAAAAGCGGCCTAATCAGGAACTTTAACGATAAGACTTAGGAGTTAGGAGGTACATAAAGAGACTTATGCTTCACTTGTTTACTGCTACCATTTAGGGGCGGATATACATGTTAATCCTCAAACTTGAAAAAAAAACTAATTATTATCTCTACAACATTAAACCACACTTCTAAACTCTTTAGTTTTAATCATTTTATTTTGTGTTAGCGATATATTAGTTGTACATATCTCTGTATTTACTGTATATATATTTCCGTAATCTTTTGTAATCTTCAGTTTTGATATGTTACTTACTTTATAACTTTGCACGACTATTTAAGGCCTTGATAGTTAACGAAATACGTAGGTTAATCTTCTCAAAACTTGACATGGTATTAGAGCTTTTTCCTGAAAAATCCTAATATTCTTAGCCACCCATCCATTGTAATTATCAACACCTTTCTACCTCCTAATAGCCACCTCTAGTACAAAGTCAACCATGGCAAAGAACGGTGAACAAGCAAAACCCTCAAGGTCTCAAACCCCCGCTCATTATTTTTTGTTCACTTCTCAGATAATACGGGTCTTGATTTGACGAACATGGTCTTGCAAGGTGAATTCAATTACGATAATTGGTCGAAGGTGATAAAGAATGGTTTGAAGGCTAAGTGAAAACTAAAATTGAGCAAAGAGTGATAAAAGCTTCTTTGATGACTTTATACAATATAGCATTGTCTTCTATATACACAACTGTGAAACAATATAAAAGAATATGCTAAAAGCTCTTTTTGTACAAACGAGTCAAAAATGAATATTTTGTTAAAACAAAATTGTAACAGATTTTAGAAACAATAGCAGCTATTTTATCCTGTACATGAGCTGCATCATATTGTTATGAAGAAGCTTGAACGTGGGCTGATTGTGATTGAGTTTGCTTTGTATTGAATTTAAGGTTGGGCTAACTCTGCTCTCTAACACGCCCCTGCAAACTAAACTTGGGATTTTGAACCATGTTTAGTTTGGAAGCAAGCTGGTGAAAAGGGATCACTAGCCAGAGTTTTTGTGAGGATGTCAGGTAGCTGATCACAGGTGCTAATATATCAAACTTCCAGTAAACCTGCTGCTACTTTGTCCCTAACAAAATATATATCAATTTCGAGGTGTTTTCTTCTGGCATGGAAAGCTGGATTGAGTGCCAAAGATTGAGCTCCTACGTTATCACACCATAACACTGGATAATGAGGAATAGAAAAGTTTAGTGAGTAGAGATACAAGCCAAAGCATTTATGTGGAGGCTTGAGATAGTGCCTTATACTTTGTCTTTGTACTGGAATGAGCAACTACTGTTTGCTTCTTAGAACTCTAAGAATTAGATTTCATCCTAGAAAGAAGCAACTGCCACTAGTGGACTTCCTGTCATCTGGTTTGCTTGCCCAATCAGCATCGCTGAAACCTTGCATATCAAGAGGTGTTGAGGAAGTTTGGAAGTGAAGTCCATATTGTGACATGCCCTTAAGATACTGTAACACTTTTTTGCAGCCAGTCCAGTGTATGGTTAAAGGAGCAATTAGGAATTAGCTTAGCTTGTTGATAATAAAGCTGATGTCTGGGCTAGTGTGGGTAAGAAATTGTAGGGCACCAATGAAACTTCGATATAGGGAGACATTTTTGAAATGTTCACCTTTATACTATGATAGTTTTGTACCTATGCTAACTAGTGAAGAACAAGGCTTACAAAGCTCCATATTAGTCTTCCTCAGCAGTGACTTTGTTTGAATAAGGTAGAGACCTATTGAGTCTCGAAAGGCTTCAAATCCTAAAAAGTAGCCAACATTTCCCATAGTTTTTAATGCAGAACTTGAGTTTAATTTTGCAATAACACTTTCAACAGCCTTGACATTGTTACCTGTAATTAAGATGTCATCAACAAGGACTAACAAAAGGATTAGTTGATTGTTAGCCTTGTTATAGAAAAGAGATATATCAGACTTTGAGTTTTGAAATCCCCATTACATCAATGTTGATTTTAACTTGTTAAACCAACTCTTATTTAAGGCCCTAAAGTGTCTTAGATAGCTTATAAACATGAGATGGCATGCAGGATTGACAAAGCCTTCAGGTTGTTGTATGTAGATAGTTTTTTCAAGCTCTCTATTAAGGAAAGCATTATTGATATCAACTTGTTAGATATTCCATCCTTATGAGATAGCAAGAGAAAAGGCAACTCTAACGGTGGAGGCTTTTATCACTAGGCTATAAGTATCAAAGTAATCAATTCCTAGAGTTTGGTGAAATCCTTTTGCTACTAATTCCTTTGTACTTAGACACGGAACCATTTGGATGATGTTTTGTCCTAAATACTCATTTGCTTCCTAAAACATTCATATGTGATGTAAAAGGAACAAGTGTCCATGTTTTGTTGCTTCCAAGGCTTTAAATTCTTCACACATGGCTTTATACCATCTAGGATCTGTCAAGGCTTCTTTGATTTTTTTTGGTTTAGAATCTGGAAGTGAGATATGTGTGGAGGTGAGGGCTTTTAGTTTGTAAATCTCAATTCTTGATTTGGTTGCATAGGATGGAAAAAGGTTGATGGTTTGTAAAATTGGGATGGTGATGTGTTACTAGTAAGGTCAACAATAGGAGGTATAGCAACTGGGGAGGTTACCTGAGATTGTGATGTAGGAACTGGAATTGATTCTTAAGAAGGAGAGGTGATTGCAGCTGGAGAACCCTCTGTATTTATGGAAGTGGAAGGAGACCTGTACAACTCTGGAGAAGCTAAGTTTCGAATAGATAAAGGAAGACTTTGGCTAGGAAGGTTACAAGGGATTTTCTGTGGGCTAAATAATTGATGAAAAGGAAAATCTAGCTTATTTAACTCCACATGTCTACACATAAAAATTTTCCCGTCAGCATTTAGGCATTTGTAGCCTCAATGTATAGTACTGTAGCCTAGAAAAAAAACTTTGAAATGTGAAAATTAAGCTTGTGCTGTGAATAATACCTCAGGTATGGAAACTAAGCACACCCAAATATTTTCAGATACATGTAATTTGGTGTTTTGTTGTATAGTTTTTCAAAAGGTGAAATGTTTTTTAAAAAAGGAGTTGGGAGATTATTTATGAGAAATATAACTGTGGAGAAGGCTTCAGACTAGTAGCTTAGAGGCATTTTTGCATGTGCAAGTAGAGTAAGACCTATCTCTGTTATATGTCTATATTTTCTCTCAAAGACACATTTTACTGATGTGTATAGGGGCAACTAAATCTAGCTTGGATACCTTGTTAATTCAAGTAAGGAATAAAAGTTTGAAATTCCCCTCCCATGTCAGTTTGAAAGGCCTTTATTTTTCTGTTAAGATTGAGTTCAACATTGGTTTTGAAGGTGGTAAATGTTGCCAATGCATCAGATTTAATTTTAAGGGAAATATCCAAGTAAACCGGGTGCAAACATCAATAAAAATAATGTAGTATTCGTGACCACCAGTGGAGATATAAGGGGATGGCCCCCAAAGATTTGAATATATCAACTCTAAAGGGAGTTTGGCAGTGATATCATATGTGGTGAAAGGAAGTTTATGCAATTTTCCAAGCTTGCAAGACTCGCAAAAATCAATTGGACACAAACTAACATTAAATTTCATTGAACCAAGGATTTGTTTAAGAACATTTTGAGATGGATGTCCAAGCTTGGTATGCCATAAATTGACATTGGTTTTTGCAGCTAAACTAGTATCAAATCTACTACAATGTTTAGATAAACTTGCTGTGTCTTAAGAGGAACTGGAAAACAAACTATTAGCATTTTGATCTAATTTGGTGTGGACTAATAGGCTACTTGATGAGGCTGAAACAGTTAATGAAAAAGCTTTAGGAAGTGGTTTGGTTAATGGGGTGATAGTTAGACTATACATGCCATTCTTCAGGGTTCCCTTGAACAGCACCTTCCCTATAACTTTGTCCTTGAAAATGCAATAATTATCAGAAAATACCACCACAATATTGTTATCTTTAGTTATTTTTTAGATGATTAACAGGTTTTTGGTAATATGTGGGACACGTAATATCTGTTTCAAGGAAAATGGTGTAAGTGAGGTTGTCGCTTTATGCAATAAAGTGGAGCCAATATGCCTAATAGGAAGTAGATTACCATTACTGACTATAAGCTGATCTCTCCCATTGTATTCTATGCTAATAGCAAGATTGTTAAGATCCGCTGTGATATGATTTGTTGCCCCGTTATCCACATACCAGGTTGTGTCTCTGATTATTGCTGTGGTAGCAACCATTTGAGAGTGTTGTGTTATATGTGCTTGTAAACCACCACCATTGTTGCTTATGATGAAACCAGGCTGTTGTTGTTGTTGTTGTTGTTGTTGTTGTTGTTGTTGTCGTCGTCGTCGTCGTTTTATGATTTGGTTGCCCTGCCAATTGTGATCAAAAGGTTTGTAACATTTTAGTCCATCATGACCTTGATTTTGACACAATTGGCATTACATCTTTTGTCCATTCCATCTACCACTTCGACCTCTGCCACTTCTTCCTCTATATCCACTTCTTCCATTTTAACCACCTCCTCTATTTTGAAAGTAACCATTACTTTAAGCCACAAAGTTAGCTGATAATGTTGATAAATGGACTTGAGTAGTTGTGTTTAATTGTTCGATCCTTTGCTCATGCATCATCAATGTATATTGTACATTTTGAAGTGAGGTAGATTTAACATTATGTGACACAAATGCCACCACAGGATCATACTCATGACCCAAACCATCTAAGGCAACCAAAACTAATTCATGTCTGGGAACTTCACAACAGGCAATAAGTAGAGAATCACCAAGATTTTTAATCTTTTGCATATAATCAAAAATAGACAAAGATCCCTTTTGCATACTAGCCAACTGATGTTTTAACCGTAAGACTCTAACTATTGAAGTTTGAGGATATAATTTTTCTAATGTTTTCCATGCTTCTAAAGAGGTTTTGGACTGATTTACCTGACCAATCACTAGACATGGCAATGGGCCAGGCCGGGCCAGGGCCGATTCAAGGCGGGCCAGGTCCATATTTTGTTAATTTAAAAAAATACAAAACGACGTCGTTTTGGACAAAACAATGCAGTTTTGTCAAGTCGCGGGCCTGGCCGGCCGGTGGCCGGCCCGGGCGGACCATGGTAGGCCCGTGGCCCTCCCACGACCCGCCAAACTCGGGCCAAAAACGGGCCGGGCCGGGCCAGAATTGTCATCCCTACCAATCACACTTTCACCAATCTTTGATAACAGCCAGCATAACAATAACTGATTTGATCTTTCCCAAGATCTATAGTTGGGGTTGATACGGATGTTAGTATTTGGACCATCTTCATTTGAATCTTCAAGAACCTTTGGTGGTGGCGATTTAAAATTAGAGATGAAGTCCTCAAGTTCAAGAGCTCGTATTACAGCAAGAACTTGAGCCTTCCAATTCACGTAGTTGGTACGATTAAGCTTAATGAGAAGATTGAAGTTTAGAGTTTTTGCTAGTGATTGGAAATCAAGGGGTGAAGTAAAGGTTGATGGATTTGAAGTTGAAGAAGTTTTTGTAAGATGATAAAGGAGTGCGCTGATGAGAAAAAGTAGTGGATGAGTCATTAGCCATGGTTGATGTTGGTCAATAAAGCTCAGATACCATGAAAACTAAAATTGAGCAAAGAGTGATAAAAGCTTCTCCGATGATTTTATTCACTATAGCATTGTCTTTTATATGCACAACTATGGAACAATAGAAAAGAATATGCTAGAAGCTTTTATCTATACAAACGAGTCAAAACCAAATATTTTGTTAAAACAAAATTGTAATAAATTCTAGAAACAACAACTGTTTTTTTATCCTGTACATGAGCTGCACCATATTGTTATGAAGAAGCTTAAACATGGGCTGAATGTGATTGGGTTTGCTTTGTATTAAATTCAAGGTTGGGCCAACTCTGTTCTCTAACGCCAAGAACAAATTGGCCTTCATAAACGGCTTGATCCAAAAGCCGTCGAAAAGTGATTCGGAAAAGGCCTACGTTTGGGAGGTATGTAACTCCATAATTAATGGCTGGATAAATAATACTTTTAACCGCAACTCCAGCCATGTATTCCTTATTTTGAGACAACAAAGGAATTGTGGGATGATCTAGTGGAACGTTATGTCGTTGAACACGTTCTCCGTCAATATCAGTTGAAATCAAGCCTTCCTACCATCAAGGCGTAAGGGGCATCCATTGGGACATATTACATTAAACTCAGAGGAGTGTGGGACGAACTGGACAGTAGTAAGTCGATTCGAGTGTGTGAGTGCAGTGACAAGTGTTTGGTGTTAAAATTTATGACTGAATTGAAAAAGATATGGTATACCAATTTCTCATGGGCCTAGATGACCAAATGTATGAGAATGTGAGAAGTCAAATCTAAACACCTCATTTTTTACTCCGTGACAACGCAAGAGCAAACACACAAAGCAATTATTCGCTTCTAGGATGAACAAGTGGATGTCACGGGTTACATTGTGCAGATTTCCTCGCTAAAAGGAAAGCAAACTACATCTTCACATTCTGTTTCTGGTGAAGTTTCAGTGCAAGGTGATCGTCCTGTATGTAGGCATTGTGGAAAAGCTAATCATGACATCACAACATGCTACCAACGCCATGGGCATCCTGGGAAGAAGGGCAGAAAAGGCAGAGGGAAAGGTCGAGGCAGAGGTATACCACCTGTGGCTACTAGACACGTTGCACAGGCACTGGGGGTGAACTATGCAACTAGTTCATCCAGCGTAGCACTGGCTATCCCTATGTTGACACCTAATCAAATTCAGCGCCTTCTATCCCTCATCGAAACATCAAAGCCAGGTAGTGAAGAGTTTTTTGGTAAGGTTGAACCCCCTCCCACTTGGTTAATTGATAACGAAGAGTTGTGCCACATGACTGGTTGTCTTGATGTATTGACAAAAGTTGAGAATATTGTCCCTGTCTGGTCAGATTGCCTAATAAAGTCCAGAAATATGCTATTAAAAGGGGTCATGAGTCTTTGAGTCCTAATTTTGTTGTTCACAACGTGTTATAAGTGCCTAAATTAAAATACAATTTACTTGCTGTGGTATAATTAATCTGTGGGAAAAATCATCTAGCAATATTCACTGATGAATTTTATGTGATAAGAGGACCTTGCCTCGATGATGCCGATTGGACTGGGTGAGCAACAAGATGGGGTGTATATGTATAGTTCTCTTTTGAGTACAGCTTTTGTTGTCAGGACCAAGGAGATTGTGGAGTTATGACACAGACTACTGGTTCACCCATTAAGTTGAAATTTATCTTTATCGTTTATTTCAGGTAGTTATAGTGGTAGTAAGAATAAAAATTTGGAAGCTTGTGATATTTGTTTCTGTGCAAAACAAACTCGAAATGTGTTTTCTGTCAGTGATTATAAAAGTTCTGCTTGTTTTTATTTGGTTCACTGTGACATATAAGGTCCATATAGTGAGTCTTCTTTAACGGGTGCACATTGTCAATGATCTTAGTATGGTTGTTTGAACCTATTTGATGGAGAAGAAAAGTAAAACAATTAAACTGGTGAAACTTTTTTTTTAAATGGTGGAAACTCAATTTCAGAAAACCGTACAGATTTTTCGCACTGATAATAGTATAAATTTCACAATAAGAGTTTAGTGAAATTTTATGAGGATTTAGGGATCTTACATTAGAGGTCATGTGTCGATACACCCCAACAAAATGGTAGGGTTGAACGAAAACATAGGCATGTATTGAATGTAAGACGTGCTCTAAGGTTTCAAGCTAACATTTCAACAAAGTTTTGGGGAGAATGTGTCTTTACTGCTGCACACTTGATAAATCGCACTCCTACTCCCTTACTTGACAGTAAGTCACCCCATGAAAAGCTTTTTCACACTATTCCTCATTATGATCATTTGCAAGTTTTTGGTTGTCTTTGCTATGCCCATCTTAGGTTAAAACCTATAAATAAATCAAGAAGAAGTGGATCATAATCGACTGGTATTCGGTGTTGTTATCTCTTGGGTTTGTAGAGAGTACTAAATTGATTAGGGTTTTCAATTTGTACTAGAACCTAGAGATAATTGTACTTGTCGTTGAGATTATTGTTGTTGGTTACCAATTGTACTCTTGATTATTATAGTTGATTGATTTTAGTTTGTGGAGATCTGCACTTTGGTTTTTACCATAGTTGAGAGGAGTTTTCCACATAAATTGCGTGTGTGTTAATTTAGTTTCTTGCACTTTATTTCTTTTGCTATTATTGTTGTTGTAGTTCTGATAATTTTCTCCTGTAAGTGATATCAGAGCGGATGGTTCGGCAAAGGACAAGTATAAAGATGGAAGTTGGATCCCGTGATTGCCTCCCCATGAAGAAGAGCAAAGAGACTCCTAATGGGCCCAAACCAGTGGAGTAGAAGGCCTATTGGTTACGCCATATACTCGAGCTACTAAGAAAAAGACTTTAGCTCAAGGGGGAGTCTAAGCCTAGTGTGGAAGTTCACACTTGAGGGGGAGATTGTTGGGATGTCAAGTGTGAGTAGCAATCCCATATTAGAAAAAGATGAAATTAGTAAGGGGCATATAAGTGGAAAAGATCCACAAACCTAATGTCTTAAGGTTTTAGGTTGAAGTGTGGTGTCAAGGCCTACGAGTATGTTCCTCACTAAGCCCATGACGTAAATCTCCCATGAAAGTGAACTCATTACAACTAATGCATTGATCATCACTAAAGCCTAGAGCTCATCAACTTCTTAGGGTACTAAAATTTCGGGCACTCACCTCATTTTGGTGACCCAAATGTAAATGTGTTAGTTGCATTGTTGACTTATGCTTACACTCTTGTTGTCTTTATTGTCATCTGCATTTAGCCTTTTGTACTCATTTCTATCATCTCCAGAAGAGATTGGAGAAGAAGGAAAAAAGAGCTTACAATTGAGTAAATGTAGTTACCGTAATACGTAACTGTACCTTAGTTACGTACCCTGGATCGAACATTAAAGGGTAAAAATGGAGAAATGTGGAAAGTACCTGATTTCTCGATTCTAAAATTTCAAACGAGCTTTTCGAAGCCAAAATGTGCCCGAATCTACCCTCGTCTTTACGAGAATCCATCACTGAGACACGAGCTAGGTCTTTCTATTGTTTTCTTAATACGTAAGCTCTCTTAACGGGTCAGAAATTCCTTATGCTTACGATTGATAAGAGCAACTGCATGAGACCTTAACCTATTTATATAGCTTTCATATCGAGTTTTCCCACCATAAGGCCAATATAAACTAGATCCACACTAAAAGGGATACATTTTTCACTCAGACCTCGACCCATTGATTTATATCATTTATTGGGCCACTTTATTATCTTTATCTAGATCAAATTACGTAACTTAACTGATAATTTATTTAAAAACTAAATTACAATTAATAATTGTCTACTATATGGGAAATTGACAAAATTGCCCTTAGGGGCAAAAATGTTTTACAATCTCCCCCTTGGACAATTATTAATTGCAGTTTTAACTCAACTTTAAAAGACAGTTTAAAAACTCGGTTAAGCTATGATGTTGTATTAGTCGACTAAGTTTAAAAACAAAACATTTGATTCAAAGATAATGAAAGTCCAACAATCTATCCTACAAGGCTTTCGATACCGAAAAGTATCAAATACATATGTCATGTGTGACACAGATCTAATACAATTACAAATATCTAATACCTCACTAACATGAATGGGAAAATGGAGTATGGCAACTACAATGATACCTTTATAATCTAATATGTATCATCTTCATCTGCAGGCCCGATTTCTCCAACTTTATACTAAACTGTATTGCTAAACTGCATTAGACAAATCCTGTTTTCTCTCACTGAATGCTAAACAGCATTAGAGAAAACTTGTTTCTTCTCACCATATGCTAAACAACATTAAAGAAAACCTTTATGTTCTCCAACTGAATGCTAAACTGAATTAGAGAACCTTTATGGGACTAAAACTTATATCCCCTATGTCATGTCAAACTTTAAAGATATATCCGTATAAAACTGTATGTGTCTAATGACATAGACTCAAGGTTAATCTTTATAAATGCCCAATGAACTTTAAAATGCTTAAGATCAACACAAATCTTAAGGCTTCTATATGTATTATGACAATGTATGATAACGCGTATTACTGAGGATAACCAATGATCAACTTTATTGATGAACCATCATACCGTAATAATATATCAAAATGTACAAATGTATATAGAGCAAACATAATGATCTTTTAACTAACAGTGTCTAAGGACTTTAAAACACCCATACTGTATACTTGTATTTCAAACAAGTAGGTAAAGTCCTTTAGTTAAATAACCGAGTTATAGTTCCTCAGTCTTTAAATGCTCCAAATTTTAATATCACCTCTTCGTGTCAACTACTTCATGATCAAGAATTTGATCTCAAAAATGCTAAAACCCTGTGATATTCAATGTTATTATTAAACAACACAGAAGCTTGATTATCACATTACAACCAAATGGGTTTAGCCACAGAATCAACCATAAACAATTTAGAAATCAAATTTCTGGGCTAAATAGTCTATGAAGCAACCCTAGAGCATGCACTATGCATGCATGGTCGAGGATATTACTCGTGACTATTTGACATCTTCCACAACATTGTACCATCCGTTAACTTAAAAAAATGTAACCTTAAGTGAACTTTCGATCATCCGGACACATAGCTAAATTTGAATATGAATTCCCTATGAGGTTTAATTCGTTGACTTTTCTATATGTTAACACCCTTGATTCCCTTTAAGTATCTCAACACTCGCTTGACTGCATTTCAATGGTCTACATCTGGGTTAACTAAATACTGACCAAATAGTCAAATAGTAAATGCAATATCTTGCCTAGTACATAGCTAAGCATACATCAGGCCATCAATCATACTAGAATATAGAACATTCCTAATAACCTCTCTCTTCACTTCATTCTTTGTTCATTGTGCCAAAGATTATCTCTCACTATGAGAGATTGATGCTACAACAAGTTTATAATTAACCATATTAAACCTTTGTAACATGTATTGAATGTATACACTTTGTGAGAGGTTTGATGAGTGTTAAGCTATGACCTGGTGAATATGAATACCTAGGACAAAAGATGTCAAGCCAAGGTCCTTTATATAAAAGTTCTTGACCAAATGTTGCTTAACCTTATACAATATGGTCAAGTACTTTGACGTAAGCAATATATCATCCACATGTAGTAATAGGAAGATAATTTTGCTCCCCTAATCTTATAGTACAAGCATCTTTTTTAACTTTATTTTTCATGAACCTGAAAGAGGTCACAACCTCATCAACTGTAAGGTTTCACTTTTGGGAAGTTTGATGTAAATCATATGTTGATCTGCATAACGTGCAAACTATGTCAGTTCCTTCAGGATCCTGAAATCCTTCAGGTTGTACCATATAGACCACTTTATAAAGGTTTTTATTCAGGAAAGCGATTTTGATAACCATCTAATGTAACTCTTCATTATCATGAGCTACAATTGCCATAATCACTCAAAATGTATCCTATGAAGATAAGGGAGAAAATCAATATTTCTCCCTGAGTGAACCATCAAGCAATTGAGCTAGTCCATGAATCGATGAACTTGATCCTAAAGTCCTTTAGGTTTTAAACTTTATTTACAACTAACGGTTTTGCGGTTCTGCAACAAAATCAACTAGCTCCCAGACTTTACTTTGTTTCATGGCTTGCATCTTATCAGTCATTACAACCCACCATGATTTTGCTGCGAGTACAAGAACAGCTTCTGTAAAAGTCTAATGTCATAGTCTTGTTTACCTAATAGACTGTGTAGTCAGATGGGATAACAGGTTATCTCACTATGGTGGATTTTCATAACTACATTAGATCTTGTATCTTTAAGAACCTCTATGTGTACAGGTATGGGTTCCTGTTCCTGTATAGGCCTTCTGATATCTTCTGATATCTGTAAAACCGGTCAGATTTGACATTCTAAATTGCACATTACAACTGTATAAGGCCTTCTGATATCTTTATGTATCTGACTCAAAAAGTCAGAATCATAAGTTAACCTCTAATATCCTTATTAGTCAACTTACCCCTATAATAGTCAACACATATTCTCATATCATCACAATATAGAATTAAGAGAATGTTTTCCTTAATCAATCTCTCAACTCTAACTCTGGAAATGTGGCTTAGACTTTTATGCCACACCATGTATGACTTTTCATTCATCAGGATCGTCATTTCATGACTTGTTCAGCAAGACATGAAGAAGTGTATATTTAATTCGGGGTAAGACACATTTTATACAAACCATATAATTAAAAAGTTGTACCATTATGTTTTACATTAAACACAATTATACAAGAGAAGTATTAAATACCAAACGTCAACTTTCTTTTTCCAAAATTGATCCAAAGATCATATATATATAATGTGTCTTGTAAAAAAACCTAAATGAACCTTACAATAAGATCCAGTACATACATCCCCTATAGATATCACTTCCACTTCTTCATTGCTGTCAACCATCAGTTCCTCCTTTTCTTTATTTGACTTTATCCTGGATATGAACCCTTGCATTGTGGAAGCACCTTGATCAGATACTCCACTATATAGCCACCAAATACTTAATGCGACTATCACAAGTCAGATTCATAAATTGATAAGCCAAGAAGTTATCTGATAGTCACAGTCTTTCCCTTTAAGCCTTATATTGCTGGTTACTTTATGTCCCTAAGACCTTCACCAGCACTGAATTGATCAGCATCAGTATATGAAGAAGATTTAGTCTTTCAACCTTTAATCTTATTGTGCTTCATCTTTGTCTTCCATTTATTTGCATTGAGGGCTGTAGAAGTAACAAACTTGAGTTTCTCCTCCTCAGCAATACAATGGACAATCAAAGCATTTAAGTCTCATTCCTCATCCTATGATAATATGTCATCACTAGATTACTTAACTCTGAAGGGAGTGTATTCAAAGTCTGGTGAATTATGAAGATATCACGAAGAAGAATGTTTAACATTTTCAGTCTACTGTGAAGATGGATCATTCTTAATATGTACTCCTTACTCCCCCTTTTCTCCCTTATACTTTATGGAGAATAATTCTTTAATCAAAGCGCTTGTCTTAACACTAGATGAAATTGTGTACCTCTAGGAGACATTTCAAAAAAATTACTTCATTATGTCTGTGTCCGGAAGTTCACTAAACAAATGGTTATGTATGGATCTCTTAATAGTCATAAGACATAAGTATCATATTGATCCTAGGCTTCATAGGCTGCTTTATGAGCTTTCGAGCTCGTGGATGTAGGTGGAGATGGCCTATATATCTATATGGCCATATCATCCTCAACTATTTCCATAGCATTCAATAAATCCTCAGCCCACTTCTTTGTATTGAAACCAGGGTTTTAATAATGACACTAATTTTATTGACCGAAAAGTGACTTTATAGTAACTTTAATTAGATCAGTACAAATGTAAGATAACAGCAATACTGAAAGTCATTAAACAGTATCTTTCCTAAAAATTTGATCACACATATTATAAAACACCTTTGAGTTGAATACATAATATATGCAATTAGACTTCCAAATAAAAAGCAATCAAAGTACAAATCATCAACTCTCACAACCAAGGTTTTAAAAACCGGACCGGACCGGCCGGTCCGACCAGAAAAAGTTTGAACCGGCCGGTGATCCGGTTCGGTTTAAAGTAATAACCTTTCTGTATTAAAACCGGCCGGTTCAATAGCGAACCGGCCGGTTTTGTTCAAACC
>JANZXP010101914.1:0-19975 GCA_027576715.1 Erythroxylum flavicans
GTCATCTTGCCTAACAAGCAAGATTCACATGTGTCATATGATTCATAATCAAATGACCCTAAGCTACCACTCCTGTAGAGCTTAGACATGCGTCTCTCACTTATATGACCAAGTCGACTATGCCATAAGTAAGATGATTTTAAGTTATCCCATTTTTGTCTTTTATTGTCATTGATATTTAAAATTGGATTCCACATATCTCCGATGTAAATACCATTGTACAATGTAGTAGTACCATATAGCATTTCATTCAACATAATTGAACAACCATTACTCTAAAAAGTTAAATGAAATCTAGTTTTATTAAGACATGAAACAGATACAATGTTTTTTTTCACAACACGTACATAATAACAATTATCCAAAATTAACTCTAGCCTACTAGGAAGATATAAAACATAGGTTCTTACGGCTAATGTAGTAACTGTTAATCCATTTCCCACACATAGGTCCATCTCTCCCTTCTTGAGTGGTCTACTATCCCTAAAACCTTGCATATCAACACATATGTGTGAGCTACATCCAGTATCTAATACCCAAATGTTATAATTAGAAATAGTATTAACCTTAATGACAAATAACATACCTAAAATAGACGGTGGGGTATCTAATGCATTCCTCTACTTGAGCGACTCTGGATAGGCTTTACAATTCATCTTCCAATGCATTTCCTTATTACAATGGAAGCATATTCCCTTTGTTATAGTCTCTTTTGCCTTCTTTTTGGTTACACCTCCCCCTAGCTTCTTGGACTTCTTCTTCTATTTTGGGTTCCTCTTGCGAGAACCAAAAGTATAGTAATAGCCTTACTATCCTTCCTGATAGTTTGCTCAGCTGTTTTGAGTAAATTAATCAGCTCAAGTATCGAGGTGGACATTTGTTTCATCCAATAGGTAAGCACAAACTGTGAATGACTATCGATCAAACTAGTCAGATTAAGTCTATATTTAATTCATGATCCATTATGAAACCTAAACTAGTTAACCTCTCAATTTATCCATTCATCTTCAGCGCATACTGCACTGGAGATGATGCCTCAACCATCTTAAAGCAAAAGAGTAACCTCGAGGTCTCAAACCTTTCAAACTGAGCTTGCTCATCAAATAGTTCCTTTAGATGGTAGACTATGGTATGAGCATCCATAGTCTCATATTGTTTTTGCAGTTCTGGTGACATAGAAGCCAACATAATACTGCTAGCTAACTCACTATCATCTGGTAGCTTCTTGTAAGCTTTCTGATCTTTATTAAAGGCATTGGCAGCAAGGGGATCGGGAAGTGGCTTATCTAGGACATATCCTAATTTCTCAGATTTGAGAACAATTCTCAAATTCCGTAGTCAATCTAAGAAGTTTGACCCTATGAGTTTGTTAGAGTCTAGTAGAGAGCTTAAGTTCACATTGGACAAAGACATCATGGCAATTCAATAACCTAGAAAAATGAGAGAGAGCATTAGAATGCACATAAATGCATATTGGTAAGGACTTTAATCACATGTATTATAGGTCCCACTATTTTATCCAAATCCATAGCCCTTACTACAAATTCAAGAAAATTTATAGTTCTCCTAGTGGGTCGATATCCAGTATCACTAAGAATGACCACGGGTTTACCCAACAAGCCACATTAGGTCAATCGATGGGTGTCACTCATACCAATTGCATATAACATGCAACTATCGACTCGTGCCATCAACTATTGATTTAGCACACTCATTGGGCTATCAAATCTTGATGCGTATACATCTCATGTATACTACCGAACTTCGTCTATAACCACGTTGACCTTAAGTTTGCCCCACAAATTAATGCTTCTAGTTAGGACTAACCTATTAATTAGGAAAACTAATTTCCATGTTTTGAACATATTTGTGTAGAGCAGACTTGGGTTTACCCAACATCCCAGCTCTAAAAGAACTCTGATTCTTGCCATATCAATGGAAGGCATAAGTCCTAATATTTAGGTTGAGGGATTTTTTCTTAGGTCTCATCAATACTTGAATGGTCTTATATATATCTCACATAAATATTTAGATAGTTATTATAACTATATGGCATGATTATGGATGCCTTAATTAAACTAAGCCTCTGTCCATAACCACCCTATCATGCCTTTTTAACCAACCTTTCAAAAACTTCTAATGCATGTAACACACAAAGGAGGTTTAATTTAGGTTGTGACTTGACTATGGATCAAAAGTTGGTGATTTGATTTAACTCTTAAACAGAATTAGGTGTTAGTGTTAGTCTTAGCTAATTCGAATTATGAATGTGATTCGATTAAGAACCCTAAAATTCAATTATTTTGGTGTCCAAATTAAACACTTTAGTTCTAGTACACATGCCTTTTCTAATCATAGCAGAAATGCAATGCTCTACTTGGATTAATTTTAAATTAATCTGTAGGGTTTCCAAAATTTCCGAACATTAATTAATCATCTAAAACATCCTTAGGTCATCTCAAATTTATCAAGAAAATTTCAGCATAAGCCAAAAATATCTTGAAGGTCAAAATAATCAAGATAAATGAGTTAACCTACTAGACACTCAAGAGACCAGATAGATGTTTGGAAATTTTTTGAAGCCCTAATTTCAAGCACATGCTACTAGCATCAAAATAATACATTTCTTATCTCATAAAAATGTTTCAAGGTCTTGTAACCGAAACACATACATATAAGACATTAAGCAAGTCAACCCCATCAGCCTTCCAAAAGCTGACCAGTGTTGACTTTGACTTGATCCATTAATTGAATCAAGTTCAATTAATTCTGGAAAAATTTCAAAATTTTATACACATTCTAAATGTGCCTCATAAAAAATTTCCAGGAACTAATTCCAAGGAATTGTTTATGAACTAAGTGGAATTAGCCAGTGCTGCATGTGTCCACTAACACTTGTCATATTCATCAGCATAAATGTAAAATCAAGAATAAAATATTAACCACCTCAAAAATAGGTGTCATGCATCTCATACACGTGACAACATCATATGTACGTGTTAATGAAGGAAATTCATAAAAACAATTGTTTGTAAAATTATTATGGAATTTATAAGGATGCATGTTCATCAATTTTCCAAAATTTCCCAAAAATTTATACATGCATTAGGCTGAAATTAAAGTCGTAATAAAATAGAAAATGACATTCAATTGCAATTTCCTTTAAGAAAACATAATATAACACATTATAAACATTGATGTGAAAGAAAATTAGAATAACAATTTTTCTAGAATTATTACAAAATTTTCAATTCAGCATATGCATTCTGTTTTCCAAAAATTCCCAGAAATCAACATATGAATAGATTGGAAATTAATTCAAAATAAAATAGAAAATGACATTTAATTTTATTTTCCTTTGACATAAACATAATATAACATCTTATAAATATTTATATGAAAGAAAATCAGAAAAATCATTTTTATAAAATTTATACAAAATTTTCTCAATCAACATGCATGTCAGTCACAACTCAGCAAACAGTTTGCACGTATTCAATAGATCATCTAATTCATGCATAAGTGGCCCTGATACCACTGTTGGAGAGGCTCAGGATCATGCGTCACGTGCATGGAAAGGCAGCGGAAGTGTCAAAATCAAAATTCCAACTCCCAGGATATCCCCACGAACCCAGAATTCATGTGCATGTATAAACATAATGTAAGAACATGAAATTACAACATATGTACCTTGCAGATGCTTCTCCTTTCTTGAATCTTCCCCTTGTTTGGGTTGTAGCAAACACCAAAAACCTTCAGCAGCCATTAAATAACACGCATAGATGAAGAAATATAGTGTGTAGGAAAGGTTTGAGCACCACACAAGATGGAAACATAAGTAGGATGCTCAATAGGAAAGACATAACAGAATTATATCATATGCAATAAACATCGAGAAACCCATGCTTGACATGCACAGAAATTCTCCTTCTAACTCCCTTTAAATGTCCAGAAAGTTTATGGACTCCCTACCTAGTGATCTTTATGTTTAAGTGAGAAATCACGTATATATGTTGCTGGAATTAGTGGGTCACGATCGTGACTCCACTTTGGACATCCATGCAATATTTGCTTCGTCCATTGCTTTTCAACATTTTGTTACCATAATCGTATCACGATATTATTCTAAAACATTCTCTCAATCTCCTAAGTGTATGACCCTTTAGGTTCCCAATTTTTGGCCACTTCAAAATTTTTTAATCCTAGCAATTCATGAATGGTTTCATGATGCCAATTTATCAGAAAGTAAGTGGATTGACATTCAAACTATTTGATAGTCAATAATCGGACTTACGAACCTTTCCATAGGTAATTACCATGCAATTCATCCTTTCACCATTCTATTCCCCACTTGGTTTGGAGTATGGGCCACGTGTCAACTCCCACTAGACTGACTACATCACATCTAGCCCAAGTGATATTAGTTCTCATCCTGGGGATCTCATTACTCTTTATGTCATTGAAGACTCTCTTCATGACACATCTACTTTGGCCAAAGATTCCTAAGAAATGACCCCAATAAGACGTCGTGGGTATCATCTCCTTCTATCACGAGTGGTGAATCATTTATTGGCTACCCAATTACCTTTGAATACCAATAATTGTCCCCAATCACCACCTTATGAGTGTCCTCATTTTGAGGCAATAAGAAATGGTATCAAAGCACAGGATCAGTATCTAAGATATCCTTGAGTACCTCAAATCTAAGGAGACTTGCACCATTACTATAATAAGATTAATCACTGACATTTGATAGATCATTCATATGATAATCTCATAGCAAGTCATCCGATTTACTTACTACTCTTAGTAAGCATCCATATGTTAACTCTAAACATCTCATGCTTACAATTTATGAGATCCACAGCTTGAGCAAATCAAGGAGTACAATATGTTAGTCTATCCAGATTAATAATGTCCTATCTTATTAATCCTATGGCTGGGGATAATTTAGATACTAACATAATTGCACATAATAGGAATCTCATTATCATGATCTCATCATGATTTCCTTCATGCTATGTTTTGTATCATAGACTTCATTAACTCAATTTAAGATCAAAATCAATTCATAAATATGAATGCCAAATTAATGAAAATTTCCTTTCACTTTATTAATCAAAATAAAGTTTGTACAAAGTGCTAAAAGTGATTGCCTTTAGATCACTACTCTAACAGTCTCCCAGTTGCACTAAAGTCAATCACCTTTGTATCTAATACCATAGGTGAGTACACATGAACCAAATCTCATTTGCACCCTATGGGTTTTAGCCCTTCGAGTGGGATAACTAAAGTCCATACTTGGTTTTCAAACATGGAATCCATTTCGAGCTTCATAGCCTGAAGCCATTTGCTAAATTATGGATTCTTTAGAGCCTCTTCATAAGTTATAGGCTCGTCGTTCTCTATGAGCAATACGTTATTATATTTACTTACGAGAAATTCATCTCTCTCTGGAACTTTACGTATCCTACTTGACCTACAAACATTTTATGTGTCAGAAGATTCAACAGTTGTATCATCTCCATAAACAACAATCTCAAGTTCAGACAATTAATCTGCATTTGTTTGAGCATCATAAACTTCATTAAGTTCAATTTTACTCACGCTATCTTCTCTTAGAAGAAACTCTTTTTCTAAAACGACAGCATGCTTTTGAGGCAAACACCTTTTGCTCTTAAGCATTGTAGAACTGATATCCAATTGTTTCCGTAGGATATCCTACAAACAGACATTTATCAGATTTTGCTTTAAGTTTATCTGATTGAATCTGCTTCACGTAAGCCAGATAACCCTAAACTTTCAAATGAGAAAGATAGGGTTTCTTGTTAATTAGTCCATATCTTATATGGAGTAACATCAACTACTTTTGAAGGGACTCTGTTTATCATATAAACAATAATCTCAAGTGCATAACCTAAAAGGATTTCGGTAGATCTACGAAGCCCATTATCGACCTTACCATGTCCAACAAAGTTTGGTTTCTCCTTTCAACCACATCATCATGTTGCAGTGTGTAAGGTGGAGTCCACTGGGATACAATCTCGTTATCCTTGAGATAACTTAGAAACTCCTCATTCAAGTATTCACCACCTCGATATGATCGAAGTGTCTTGACACTTTTACCGAGCTATTTTTATACTTCATGTCTAGATTGTTTAACATTTCAAATGCTTTAGACTGGTATCTCATTAGATACACATACCCATATTGTGAATAATCATCAATAAAGGTAATGAAGTACATAAAACTACCTCTGGCATGAATGGACATCGGACCACATACATCATAATGTATTAGGTCTAATAACCCATTTGTTCGTACACCCTTACCTTTAAAAGGTAATTTAGTCATCTTGCCTAACAAGCAAGATTCACATGTGTCATATGATTCATAATCAAATGACGCTAAGCTACCACTCTTGTATAGCTTAAACACGCGTCTCTCACTTATATGGCTAAGTTGACCATGCCATAAGTAAGATGATTTTAAGTTATCCCATTTTTGTCTTTTATTTTCATTGATATTTAAAATTGGATTGTACATATCTACTATATAAATACCATTACATAATGTAGCAGTACCATATAGCATTTCATTCAACATAATTGAACAATCATTGCTCTAAAAAGTTAAATGAAATCCCATTTTATTAAGACATGAAATAGATACAATGTTCTTTGTCACAACGGGTACATAATAGCAATTATACAAAACTAACTCTAGCCTACTAGGAAGATATAAAGTAGAGGTTCCTACAGCTAATGTAGTAACTCTTGCTCAATTTCCCACATGTAGGTCCATCTCTCCCTTCTTGAGTGGTCTACAGACCCTGCATATCAATACATATGTGTGAGCTAGATCCGGTATCTAATACCCAAATGTTATGATCAGAAATAATATTAACCTCAATGACAAATAACATACCTAAAATAGATAATGGGGCATCTAATCCCTTCCTCTGCTTCAGCGACTCCAGATAGGCTTTCCTCTTCCAATGCCCTTCCTTGTTACAGTGGAAGCATATTCCCTTTGATATAATCTCCTGTGCCTTCTTCTTGGCTACACCTCCCACTTGCTTTTTGGACTTCTTTTTTTCTTTTGGTTCCTCTTGCGAGAACCAGAAGTATAGTCCACTAGCAAAATAACCTTACTATCCTTCTTGACGGTTTGCTCAGTTGTTTTGAGTAAATTAATCAGCTCAGGTATCAAGGTGTTTATTTGGTTTATCTAATAGTTAAGAATAAACTATGAATAACTATCAGTCAAACTAATCAAAATTAAGTCTATACTTAATTCATTATACATTATGAAACCTAAAATGGCTAACCTCTCAATGTATCCATTCATCTTTAATGCATACTGCATTAGAGATGATCCCTCAGCCATCTTAAAGAGAAAAAGTAACCTCAAGGTCTTGAACCTTTTAAACCAAGCTTACTCATCAAACAGTTACCTTAAATGGTAGACTATGGTATGAGCATCCATAACCTCATACTGCTTTTGTAGTTTTGGTGACATAGAGGCCAGTATAATACAGTTAGCCAGCTCATTATCATCCAATAACTTCTTGTAAGCTTTCTGATCCTCATCAAAGGCATTGGCAGTAGGGGGATCAGGAAGTGGCTCATCTAAGACATATCCTAGTTTCTCATATTTGAGAACAATTCTCAAATTCCATATCCAATCTAAGAAGTTTGATCTTATGAGTTTGTTGGAGTCTAGTAGAGAGCGTAAGTTCATACTAGATAAAGACATCATGGTAATTCAATAACCTAGAAGAATGAGAGCGTTAGAATGTACATAAAAACATATTGATAAGGACTTTAGTACGTACATTATGGGTCCCACTATTTTATCTGAATCCATAGCCCTCACTACGAATCCAAGAAAATTTATAGTTCTCCTAGTGGGTAGATATCCAGTATTACTAAGAATGACCCTAGGTTTACCCAAAAGGCCACCTTAGGTCAATTGGTAAGTATCGTTCATACCAATTGCATTCAACAAGCAACTATCGACTTGTGCAATCAACTATTGATTTAGCACACTCATTGGGCTATCAACTCTTGATGCATATACATCTCATGTATAATACCCAACTTCGCCTCTATCCACATTGACTTTGGGCTTGCCCAACAAATCAACACTTCCAACTAGGACCAACCTATTAATCTGGAAAACTAATTTCCATAGTTTGAACAGATTTGTGTAGAGAGGGCTTAGGTTTGCCTAACAGCCCAACTTTAAAAGAACTTTGGTTCTTGCCATATCAATGGAAGGCGTAAGTCCTGATATTTAGGTTAAGGGATTTGTTCTTAGGTCTCATTAATACTTGGATGGTCTTATATATATCTCACATATATATTCACATAGTTACTATACTATATAATATGATTGTGGATGCCTTAGTTAAATTGAGCCTATGTCCATATTCACCCTATCATGCCTTTTTAACCAACCCTATCATGTAACACATAAAGGAGGTTTAATTTAGGTTGTGACTTGACTATGCATCAAAAGTTTGTGATTCGATTCAACTCTTGAACTAAATTGGGTGCTAGTGTTAGTCTTGGCTAATTGGAATTATGAATGTGATTTCATTAGAAACTCTAAAATTTAATTATTTTGATGTCCAAATTAAACAGTTTAATTCTAATACATGTGCATTTTCTAGTCACACTAGAAATACAATGCTCTACTTGGATTAATTCTAAATTAGTCCTTAGGGTTTCCAAATTCCTGAGCATCAACTAGTCATCTAAAATATCCCTAGGTCATCTCAAGTTTATCAAGAAAATTTTGGCATAAGATAAAAATATCTTGACGGCCAAAATTATCAAGATAAATGAGTTAACCTACTAGACACTAAAGAGACCAATTCGATGTTTGAAAATTTTCCGGAGCCCTAATTTCAAGAACAAGCATTTAGCATGCTACTAGCATCAAAATAATATATTTCTTATCTCAAAAAAATGTTGCAAGGTCTTATAACCGAAGCACATACATATAAGACATTAAGTAAGTCAGCCCCATCAGCTTTCCAAAAGCTGACCAATGTTAACTTTGACTTGATCTATTAATTGAACTTGAATCAAGTTCAATTAATTCTGGAAAAATTTCGAAGTCTTATACACATTCTAAATGTTCCTAATACAAAAATTCCAGAAACTAATTCCAAAGAATTGTTTATGAAATAAGTAGAATTAGTCAGCACTATGTGTGTCCACTAACACTTGTCATAGTCATTAGCATGCATGTAAAATCCAGAATAAAATATTAAACACTACAAAAACTAGTGTCATGCATCTCATACATGTGACAACATCATATGTACATGTTCATGAAGGAAATTCATAAAATCAATTGTTTGTAAAATTATTATAGAATTTACAAGCATGCATGATCATCAGTTTTCTAGAATTTCTTATAACTTTATACATGCATCATGCTGAAATTAAAATTGTAATAAAATAGAAAATAACATTCAATTGCAATTTCTTTTGACAGAAACATAATATAACACCTTATAAACATTGATGAGAAAGAATATTAGAAAAACTTGTCTATAATTATTATGAAAATTTCAAAATCAGCATTTTGTTTTCTAAAAATTCCCAGAAATCAACATATGAATAGACTAAAAATTAATTCAAAATAAAATAACAAATGACATTTAATTGCAATTTCCTTTGACATAAACATAATATAACATCTTATAAACATTACTATGAAAGAAAAGTAGAAAAATCATTTTCTATAACTTATACGATTTTTTCCCAATCAACATGCATGTCAGTCACAACCCAGCAAATAGTTTACACATGTTTAATAGATCATCTAATACATGTGGCTCTGATACTACTGTTGGAGAGGCTCGAGATCATGCATCACATGAATGAAAAGGTAGCAGAAGTGTCGGAATCAAAATTCCAACTCCCAGGATATCCCCATGAACCCAGAATTCGTATGCATGTATAAACAGAATGTAAAAACATGAAATTACAGCATATGTACCTTGCAAATGCTCCTCCTTTCTTAAATCTTCTCTTTGTTTGGGTTATAGCAAACACCAAAAACCTTCAACAGCTAGTGTAGAACACACAGAGATAAAGAAATATAGTGTGTAGGGAAGGTTTGAGCACTAAATAAGATGGAAACACAAGTAGGATGCTCAATAGGAAGGACTGAACACAATTATATCACATGCAATAAACATTGAGTAACCCTTGCTTGACATACAAAGAAATTCTCTTTCTAACTCCCTTTAAATTTCCAGAACATTTATGGAGTCCCTAGCTATTGATCTCTATGTTTAAGTGAGAAATCACTTATATATGTTGCTAGAATTAGTGGGTCATGATCATGACTCCACCTTGGACATCCATTCAACATTTGCTTCATCCTATCATTTTCAACATTTCTTACCATGATCGTATCGTAATATTATTTCGAAACATTCCATCAATCTCCTAATTGTATTACCCTTTAGATTCCTAATTTTTGGCCACTTGAATTATTTTTAATCTTATCAATTAATGAATGTTTCGTGACGCCAATTTATCGGAAAGTAAGTGGATTGACATAAGAACTCTTTGATAGTCAATTATTGGACTTACAAACCTTTCCATAGACAATTACCATGCAATTCGTCCTTTCACCATTCTATACCCCACTTGGTTTGCAGTATAGATGTAACATCTTGTTCCCATATTAAGGGTTAGAACCTTAGATTTCTGTCAATGAGAAATGGCAATGAGAGATTAGGAAAAATGCGTTTCATACTCATGCATAATATTAGTATACATACACTTAAATTTGATTGTTTTGCACACATTACAATGACTGTACATACACTCATTTGACATTTTCTAGGTATAATTGATATTTAACGTGATTATAATGTGAATTGTGGATTAATGAAGATGAAAATGTGCAGAAAGTTGATGATGAATGTGTGCATGTATATGTTCTATTTTTTTGAGTTAATCATCAATCATAGATTTTGATTTGTTTATGAACAATATTGAGTTGAAATGGAAGTAGGAATGAAGAGGAAATAATGAGGACATAAGCTAGAAATGATAGGCTAAGCAAAAGAGATGAATTAGGATGAAAATGATGCAGTGCGCTGGAATATGTTAGATTGAGTGTTTTCACTAAACATGCATTTGTATTTTAGCCATATCTTGATCTGTATATATAAAAATGGGATGATTTTTAATTTATATTAAACTATAGATATAAGGATACAAATTTCAAGAAGGAATGGAATTTGAATTCTAATCCTAAGGGTTTTGAAATTTGGCTCGAATTTGAGTACTAGGTGCTATTGCAGTTTGAGAATAGTCTTTCGTAATTTGGGTATAACTCTAGGAATAATGAACCGAATTGTATGAACTTTAGTTCATTAGAAACTTAAGACATAGAGAAACATTTTTTTGAAGAACATATTGTCTAGAAACGTCAGTTCTATGTCAAAATAGCCATACAAAAACTGACCCGAAACCTGTCCTGTGGAAATCTAGAAAATGAGAGACACTAGAGGTTCTGTCACAATCGTGGCCCTCACCCCACGATCGTGGCCAGCAGTTATGGTCTCTGTCACAATCATGAGAAGGTGCCCCACGATCGTGGGCTAGCTTATGGAGTCAAAAGTGGTCTTTTGGGTGAGGTTTGAACCAACTAATGTTGAAGTACTTCATTATGATGTATTTAGGCTTAAATGAAGCTTGAAATGAACCTAGAATAATGCTCAAATAAGTGATTAAATGAGTGACATGTTTAGGGTGATGATTTATGTTATATGTAAGAAAGGATTGCTAAATATTAAGTGTTCAAATCTGGAATTTTAAGATGTTATGGGAATGAAGGTGAACCTGTGATAGCTAATGTGATTCCATTAAGATGAATGATGAGTATTAAGTAAAAATGAATGATAAATTGAATGTTTTGTGGTCTTATAATGTTAGAATTACCTTGATAAATGATAGAATGATTAACTAAGAATAAATTTGTACAAATGAGATGTAAACCTATGTCCAATTTAAACATATATGAGTTATAAAGTGTGAATGATCATAAGATGTGAATTAAGGAAACATAACCGTAATAGTCAATTTAAGCATGCATTATACGTTACACATATATGCATACATATTATTGAATGTTTATGTGACTATGAAAATTAGTAACGTGTTAACAATGTGCGTATTGCATGATATGGATATACAGGATTCAACATCTGCATTCAAATGTTTCGAATCATGGAAGCAAATGCGAATTTGGAGCGTACTATCAGTCGTCCTAGATGGTCTCACTTTAAATGTTTGTTCTGTGTTAAATTTCTGTAATGAATTATTATGTGATGTAAATGTGTTGATTCCGGACATCGAATGTTTGAGGCGTTTGATGCATGAAAATATTGGAAGTGCTCATTGTATGTGAATTTGACAGAATAAGTGATTCTTAACTTTATTATTGAATGCCAGAGATCAATTCGATGAAAAATGTGAATGTGAATGTGAAATGGAACATAAGTGATTGATTGCATATATGTGAATGTGATGCATTTCATTATATGAATGCATGAACAGATAAAGGTTGTTGTGACTAAAGTAGCCACTGAAAAAGAGCTTAAAGCTCAGAAAGTGAAAAAGAACTTAAAGCTCAAAATGTGGTAAGAGCCTCTGGCTCAATATGTAAAATGAGCCTTATATCCCCAACGGATAAGGACAATTATTAATGAGCCCAGTATCCATAATGGATATGGGATAGTTATAGGCACTCGGTCACAACAATAACAATTCAAAGGGAGTCTCATGAGCATTGCATATATAATTAATATGTGTGTTTTAAATGATCGAAATGAACTATTTGACTGCTCTAAAAGTGATATATGAAATAAGTGATCAATGTGTTATGTGATGCCATATGATTATTGGTGAAATGATGTGCATTATATAATGACATGAAGTGTATAGGAAATTGAAGTATGACTATTGTGTTATGTGATATGAGTGAGCCATCGAGGATGGTCCACTCACTGAGTTCGCAAAACTCAAAAAAATTGTAACTTTTTTCCAAGCTCAGAGGAGATACCCAGTTAGACAAACTGGAAATATAGCCACTAAAGTCGAATAAGAGACAGAGGTCGAGATTAGTTGGCATCTACAAACATTTTCTAATATTTTTCTATTAAATAATGTATTCTACAAATATTGTACCTTGTGTATGTGAATAATTTTGATATGTAATGACTTTATGACTGAAAGCATTTCAAATTTGTAATGGACTCAAATGCTTACTAGAATTCCGAAATACGTATATTTTTTGTGACATTTGTGATTGAAATTGTTATAAATAAAATGGGTCATTAATGATTATTGGTTTTCTGAAAAATGCGTGTGATGTTTGAGAAAAATTTGCAATAAGTTGCATTTGACTGCTCTAGCACGCCGCTGTCATAGGGTGTGTGTTTGAATGTCCTTGGGATATACAGATACGTGCTTAGTGGAAACAATGGGCCACGTGTCAACTCTCACTAGACCAACTACATTACAACTAGTCCAAGTGATATTAGTTCTCGTTCTAGGGATCTCATTACTCTTAATGTCATTGAAAACTCTCTTCACGAAACATCTACTCTGGCTAGAGATTACTGAGTAATGACTTTGAAAAGAGGTTGTGGGTATCATCTCCTTCTATCAGGAGTGGTGAATCCATTATTAGCTACCCAATTACCTTTGAATACCAATAGTTGAACCCAATCACCACCCTACCAGTGACCTCGTCATAAGGCAACAAGGAATGGTGTCAAAGCACAGGATCATTATCCAAGATATCCTTGAGTTCCTCAAGTTTAAGGATATTTTCACCATTGCTATAATTAGATTAATTACTGATATTTGATAGATTATCCATATGCTAATCTCATAGCGGGTCATCTGATGTACTTACTACTCTTAGTAAGCATCCACATGTTAACTCTAAATATCTCATGCTTATAGTTTATGAGATCCACTGCTTAATCAAATCAAGGAGTATAACATGTGCTAGTCTATCCGGATTAACAATATCCTGTCTCATTATTCCTATGACTAGGGATAATTTAGATACTAACATAATTGTACACTCATTATCACGATCTCATCATTATTTCCTTCATGCTATATTTTGTATCATGGACTTTATTAACTCAATTTAAAATCGACATCAATTCATAAATATGAATATCAAATTAATGAAAATTTCCTTTCACTTTATTAATCAAAATAAAGTTTGTACAAAGTGGTAAAAGTGATTGTCTTAAAACACTACTCTAATAATGATGATAATTTCAATGCAAACCTCCCCACACTTGGACAACAAATTGTCCTCAATGTGAGAAGAACAAAAAACATATAAAGGAAACTGATAATTGTAGGTTGCATGATGTTTTAATAAGCATTTAAGTATGTTTTTGGTTGTTAATTAATTGATTCATGCATGCTTAGGTTTAGAATTGTGTTAGTTGGTTAGATATTTATGTTTTGAGTGTTATATAGGTTAGAGCATGCTATTAAGCTTTAATTTTACATATCTGAGGTGCTTTTAAGTGTTTGTTAGTATTTGAGATCAAATATCGAAGAATAGAGAAGATTTATAGGAAGCCTGGCGGAGGACCCATGATCATGACAGAGACTATTTCAGTAGGCCACAATCGTGGCCTATATAAGGACAGATGCGGGCTGACTTCCCAAACTTAATTTTGTCCAGGTTATTTCAGACTTTTAGGCCCAGATAAACCTAGCTTTTACCCCAATTGGCAAAAAACTACAAAAGAAAAATGAAATGATCTAGAAAAGGGAGTCTCCATTTTGCCACTTTGGAAAAACAAGGTAAGGAAAATGAAGAAGCAAGAGAGAGAAGGTGGAGCTTCAATTGCTACTTCAACCTCCAATCCTCCAAGTTATCTTTTCTTCTTTTCATCTTTTATGTCATTCATTTGATGTATGAGATGGAATTGATGATGATAAATCTTGGTTCAAGGATTTTCTAACTTCTTTTAGGATTTATACTTGATTCAATGTTCATCTAGTTGCTTTTGTTGTTAATGATGTTGGGTGTTGTGATTATTTGTTATAATTGCATGCTTTAGTAATAAATCGAGAGAGTGAATAGAATGCAAAATGATTAGGATAGTTAATGAGAGTTAAACAATATAATAGACCACGTAAATAATCAAATCGGTAATTATACAGAGAGAGACCTCATGTGAGGACCTAGTTGTTTATTGGAATGCTTAAGAACTAATTAGGTTGTGAGTTGTTTTGTTAATTGAGAGATTACTTGTTTAGTAATTCAACTTAATTAGGGTTTATGATTTAGGGCTTAGTAATTACAACTCGAGAGAGACTAATCTGCCCTTCAAAAATTTAGGACCGACACCGCATTAATATAGAAGTGACTAAGTTAGCATTGATGATAGGATAAATCCCCTTTCTCATAATTGGTTAATCTTCCTTGTTTGTATTTCAATCGTCAATTGGTGATGCTCAAATTTGATTTCTTGCATTAATTTAGAATTCTCATTTCAATCACTTCATATTCGATTCTTTACTTTTTGTTTAGTTTTTATATTCATTTTAATTATACTTTTAGGCTTAAACAAATTAGGATTTGATTAGTTTGCTAATTCCTCATGGGATCGACACCTTATACACTATGTTATGACTCATTCACTTGCGGAATATTGAGGGTTTTATAAGATTAAAACTTACTTAACAAGTTTTTAGCGTCGTTGCCGAGGAATCAACTTAGGACTAGTTAAATTCCTTTGTTCTAAGGAATTTGCACCAATTCTTGTAGTTGTGGTACCCAATCACAAGAGATTTTTTTTAAAAAGGAAGTTTGGGCACACAATTGAAGACACATCGATTTGGACATCATAAGGCAACAATGAAGAATTCGAAAAGTTAAATGCCAAAAAGAGATAGAAAGAACAATGATGGAGGAAACATATCATAGGGAGCAAAACCCTTGCGAACTTTAATGAGGCACAATTTAGTCGGGGAAGTAATCATCTTTGTTGGAACACTTACAATCTGGGATGGCAGAACCACCCAATTTTTTTTTGATCTAAGAATGCAAGAACTTAAATGGGAATTCAAGGACTATCAGGATTTCAACAAGATGAGTCTAATTCATGGGATTCTAAATTGGACAAAATCATGGACAAGCTCATAAACATGGAAGAGGCTCAGAAGAGACTAGAAGGGAAGTTTAAGCAAGTAACGGAAGATCATGTCTCTTCTATTCATAACCTAGAGGTTCAAACAAGGTAGCTTTATAGGGAATTTTGTAAGAGAAGTATGGAAAAATTTATGAGCAACATGGAAGTAAACCTAAGAGAGCAATGTAAGGCTATCACACTCAAGAGTGAGAAAGAGCTAGAAGAACTGCTGGAAAGACAAGCTAAGAACCACTTTGTAGCAGATCATGAGAAGAAGAAAAAGAATGAAGAAAAGCATAAAGACCCTTTATACATTCCTCCACATTACGTACAAAAAATACCACAACCACAAAGACTTAAAAAGAACAAATTAGATGTACCATTTACAAAGTTCGTAGAAAAGCTAAAGAAATGACAAATTTACTTGTCTTTTGTGGAAGTGTAGAAATGCAGGCCTATATACGCAAAGTTTCTTAAAGACATATTATCTACCAAACGGACTTAGGATGATAATCAAACGGCAACCCCTAACTTACCAACCATATCCCCTCATAGTTGATAGATCCAAATAGCTTTACAATATCCCATGTAGTTAGTAATTTAAAGATTTTAAAACTTTTACATGACTTAGGGATAAGTATAAACCTTAAGCCTTTGTCAATTTTTAGGAAACTGGGGATAAGAGATGTGAAGCCAACATCTATGCGTATTCAGTTGGCAAATCAATTGATAAAGAAATTGTGTGGCGTGGTAGAAAATGTATCTATAAAAATGGACAAGTTTATCATTATTGTGGATTTTGTCATGGTAGACTTTGAGAGGATCAAAATTGTCCGCTAGTTTTTGGTATACCATTTTTGAACACAGGAAAAGCTTTGGTAGATATCCATAAAGACACACGAATCTTTTTGATTGGAGATGAACAAGTGAAATTCAATATGAATAAGGTATTAAAGAATCTGAAGGAGGGTAGCTCATTCATTAAGAATTGATGAAGTCAAATCTTTAAAGGATTAAGAGGAAGAAGAATAAATGACAACAGATATAGAGCTTGAAGCATATAAGGAAGTCTTTGTTCCAGAAACCAAAGAACAAAAGAACGAAGAACAGAGGATACATGATATAGAGGTTGAAGAAGATACAAAAGTCTTTATTCACAAAGTGCAAGAAGAAGAGGAGACTGGGGTGACTCAGGAAGAATAAGAACAGCTCACCCTTTTACAGGACAAACTGCTGGATTCAATAGAAAATTCAGGTAGTTTTGTTATTTCCAATTTTGTTGACAATTTGTTAGTAAAAAGGATATTACTAAACTTAATTGGTTTTCATAATTTTATCAATATTGTCCTTTTGATTATCTTGCAATTTGTAGCTTATTTATAAGCTACAAAGCTAAAATTAGGCAACATGGGTGGAAGCAAACCACTCATAATTGATCATGACTGAGTTTCAAAGGATGAAAGGTTCAGCTAATGACCATAATTTAGCACATTTGATAGTTAGATTGAAATGGCTGTGTAGTTAGATTTGTTTTAAATTCTAAAAATAAGTTTTAATGATGTGGAATGGTTTGGATTGCTAACTCTCTCTTATTCCTTTAAAAGTAATTTTAAGATAGGGTAGCAATCTTAGGCGTCAAGTGCAGTTAGTTTAAACTCCAATGCCATCACCACCTCAATCTCCATAACGGGTTCTTATGCTCTAACCCTTGTCTTTTTATTTTATTTTATTTTTATGTTTTTCTTGTCATTTTTTTATTCCCACCTTATATGTTATTTGTTCTTCTCATATTAAGGACAATTTGTTATCCAACAGTGGAGAGGGTTGTGTGCATTGTATGTTTTTAATTTAAGTTTGAATTTTGCATACCATATGCTAATTTTGTTTAGGATTTCATGATGTGACTTATGTGAATGTGTCAATGGATAGGACTTAATGGAATTTGTTTAGCTTTGAACATAGTCTTTTAGGTTGCTAAGATTTATTAGCTTGTGAAATTAGTGTCTTAGGTTGCTTTGGTTAAATATGCATGTTAATTAGGATATGATGTTAATTCATTCACCCTAAGAATTTGACACATTCATTTATAATTTATGTCAATTGAATAAGTAGCATCGTTAGTATCTTTTCATGAGAATGATTAGCTAAAGAAATGAGGTAGGCAAGAAAATATATCAAAAAAAGTATGCGCTTTTGTTTAATAAATAATTATTCTATTAGTCTTTTTTGAAACAAATCGAGTTATGAATAAAGCTAGTAGCCAGTTGAGAATATCATAAAGCTAAGTTACCGGGGACATTCATTACAAATATTTTCCTTCGTGTCAAAAGACTATAATGACATTCCAACCAAGCCGTTTAATAAAAACATGACCTTGTTGAGTAACCGAGGGATATTCATCACAAATGTTTGTCTTCGCGTCAAAAGGCTAGGTTCATGTTAATGAAAATTAACAAAAACAATGTGTTATTTAATAAATTATACCGATCTTTGTGAATAGCACGACTTCTCATGAAAAGCTACTTAAGGATAGTTACAATTTTAATTGACTAACTAATTATCAATGTGTGTGTGTGAGTGATAGGAGCAAATGACTTTAACGTTAAGTCTTCATTAGTAAGTATATTTTGTTTGAAGTACTTAGACACATATTTCATAGGTTAATAAGTTAGAACAACTTGAGAGATTGTGTTTGTAGTTAAATTTGTATCATGAAGTTCAATGTCATTGTACCATTATTGCATATATGTGTGTTATTGTTTAGTGTGTTTGTGTTTTGTTTGTTTTGTTTTGTTTGAGGACAAGAAAAAGTTCAAGTGTGGGGATGTTGATAGTTGTAGGTTGCATGATGTTTTAATAGACATTTTAAGACGTTTTTAGTTGTTAATTAATTGATTCATGCATGTTTAGGTTTAGAATTGTGTTAGTTGGTTAGATATTTGTGTTTTGAGTGTTATGTGAGTTAGAGCATGCTATTGAGCTTTAACTTTGCATGTTTAAGGTGTTTTGATGTGTTTGTTAGTGTTTGAAATCAAATATTGAAAAACAGAGAAGATTTGGAGGAAGCTTGGCGGAGAACCCAAAGCCATGATCGTGATAGAGACTATTTCAGCAAGCCACAATCGTGACGGAGACTATTTCAGTAGGCCATGATCATGGCCGACATGAGGACAAACGCAGACCGACCTCCCGAACTTAATTTTTTGCAATTATTTTGGACTTTTGGGCCAGAGAGTAAAACATAGTTTTTATCCCAATTAGCAAAAGACTACAAGACAAGAGAAATGACTTAAAAAAGAGAGCCTCCATTTTGCCACTTTGGAAAAAAAAAAAGCTAAGGAAGAAGGAAGAGAGAGAAGAAGAGAGAGAAGGTGGAGATTCAATCTCAAGTCCAGCACGCAAATCCCAAAAATGCATAGTTTCTCCTCCAAAAATTACCTCTCTGGTGGGTGAGTGCATTAGATATTTACCTAAATCGGTAGGACCTTGAGCAGATCCCACGTTAGCCACAAGACGTTGGTCTCTAACTAGAAAAGTAAAAGCTTGAGCTTGTGAAGCTTTTGGTCCGATAGGACCATAAAACTCACTAGGATAAGCGGTATTATTGCACCAAACAAAGCAACAAGCAATGAAACCAAAAACGGATAAAGCATAAGGACATTTTTTTGTATCATTTTCAAAAAAATTGATAAACTGGGTGGATATGTAAAAGAGATTCTTTCTTTGCCATCACTTCGACATGTATAAAAAAAATATTGTGAC
>JANZXP010101947.1:0-19972 GCA_027576715.1 Erythroxylum flavicans
AGATGGAGTATGAAGTGGGAGATAAAGTGTTTCTTCGAGCTTCACCATAGAAAGGAGTTTTAAGATTTGGTAAAAAGGGTAAACTTAGTCCAAGATATATAGGCCCTTATGAGATTATTGAGAAGATTGGGCCTCTTGCCTACAAGTTAGCTTTGCTGCCAAAGTTATCCAAGATTCATAATGTCTTCCATGTATCAATGTTAAGGAGATATAGATTAGATCCTTCACACATAGTCCAACCTTCAGAAGTTCAATTAAGGGAGGATTTGACTTATGAAGAACAACCAGTGGTGATTCTAGATTCAAAGAAAAAGGTCTTGAGGAATAAGACTGTGAAGTGGGTAAAAGTTTTATGGAAGAACCATGCAAGAGAGGAAACAACATGAGAGTCTTTGGAAGCTATGAAGGAGAAGTATCCACAACTATTTGTGAACTCAGGTAAGAATTTTAAGGACGAAATTCTTTAAGAGGGGGAGAATTGTTAGACCCCAAATTTTCTTAGAATTTATTTTATTAAATTAGAAAACATGAATATAAGTAGAATTCATGAATTAGAAAATTATAGAGTTTAATTTGGTCTATTATTATTTTCGTGGGGTGGCATAAATCAAAAGGAAGAGCTAGAATTAAGATAAGGAGTTAAGAGGAATTAGATTGAATAAGGAAGGGTAAGATAAGAAGGTTAACAAAGTTGTCTTAAACTAATAAGACAAGAAGAGAAGAGAGTTGTGAGTGTTAAAAAAGAAAAAGACAGAAAGTTGTAGAAGAAACTAGAAGAAGAGAAGGTGAAAACCAAAGCATAGAAAGAGAAGAAGAAGGAAAGAGCAAGGAGAAAAAGGAGGAAAAAGATTATCATCTGAGTTTTCTTGTTTTAGGAAAACTTTAATATTCTCTTTGTTTTGATAGAAGAAGGAAGTAGAGAAGATAGGTTATGTGCTAAAAATGAAGAGAAAAGTAGAGAACCAAAATTCTTCTGCTTAGATTTTTATGAACCTTGACTAGACCTTAGTTCTTCTAGTTAGACAAACCAAGAATAGATTAAGTTTAAACACATTCATAAATATTTAAGCTTATGGAAGCCTTATTCATCTATAATGGTTAAATGAAAATATGTTTGTTCTTAGGGAACTAAGATTATTGAAGGAAAGAACAAGAGAAAAGACAAACTTGATCTTGGAAATATCAAGTAAATAGGTGGGTAATATGTTTATAGTTTTGTGATGATGAGCTGAAAATTGTTTGTTTGCATATGTACTAAATGCTTGCTTTTACTTATTGTGAATGTGAGAAAAATGTCCTATGAATTTGTTATCATGTTTACTTTGAAAGAAACTCCAATTTAGTATTGATGCAAAGCAGAAAATTTAAGAAGCATGAAAATATGAATATGTTATGAAATATATATGCATATGAAACTTTGCTAATGTGAGCAAGAGAGATACCATTTCATTCGTCAAGTGCACATTGACTTAAAACCTTCTCCCGGCTGCCCGTTTGTGGCATATGAGCTCCAAAAAATGGACTCATTTCGCTTATGGTGTAAACTTCAATTTCACCATTTTCGTTCTATGGGATTCTCTCAAGCTATTATGTTTGTGCATTGCATCCTAAATTGTTGAGTATAGAGCATAATTGAGTTTTATGACTTGATTATAAATTGATTTTATGATCTGATTGTGAGATGAAGTATTCATGTTTATGTAAAATTCTTAAATTTTGAATGTAAATATTGTGATTTGTTAAAATTAAAATAATTATGTGTGTGTGTGTGTGTGTGTGTGTGTGTGTGTGTGTGTGTGTGTGTGTGTGTGTGCTTGATTTGTGTGTGGTTCTTTATCACTGGCTATAAACATATTAGCTACTGAGCTTCCCAGCTCACCCCATAAAATTTTCCACTCTTCAGATACAGACAAAGCAAATCACTGAACTGTTGTAAGCTTTGGCAATCTCCTGGAATTTCATATTTTTTGTAATAGTTAGTTTAGAAACTTTTGGTACTTAGAAGCATATCATGCATGAGCATTCAAGATCGTAATTTTTGTATTTTGCTATGGATGTGGCTTTTTATTTATAATTTGAAGTTATGCACCAACTCTGTTTTATTGAAAATTGACAGTGAAAGTTGCAGCGATTCTCTGATATATATGTACAAAATTTTCTTTTCTGTTAAGTTGTCATCATGGCTGGAAGTGAGATTATTGGTTGTGTGATGATCTTTTGATGGGTTTTCTTTAAGTAAATTGTTTAAAAGGAGTTTTGTATGTATGAATTTCAATGTTGGATTTGGGTCTTTTGGTTATAGTTAATAGATATATATATTGATAGTAGAAAGAAAAGAGGAAAAATGGGAAAAATGTGATCTAAAACTTTGAGGAATAAACTGTATTGATCTAGACAGAATTTGACAAAATTGTCTTCATAAAAGTTGTAGATGTTTATATTATCTTTCCATTGAGATAAAGTTTGTAATTTTTGAATTTCTGGATTGAAATTTAAAGTCGCGATCGTGCTTAAGCATGATTGCAACTTTCAGTGAATAGTTACGGAACGATCGTGATGAACCTCTAATTTCCACCACTGTTCACCATTTTTCGTGATCTCGCAACTCCCCTTTTTTTGTTGTATCTATCACAAGTGTGAGAAATTTTTCTCAGACCCGTGACTTTTCCTTTTCTACTTCTTTTTATTTCATTAATTCATAAGAGGATTTAATTGTTTTACTCTCCATTTTTTACTTCTCATTATATTATATTAATTTATTATGAATTATTTATTTTAAAAAGGTCCCTTCATGACTTTTTTTAATTTATATTCATTTCAAATTTATTCTAGGCTATTTATTTTACTCCCCACAAGGAATTAAATTCTTTTTATTTTGATATTAATTATAAATATAATTATTTTTATTTTAAAAATACTCTAATTTTGGCACCTTGACGCCATAAAATAAGAACCGAGACTGGAGGCCAACAAGGAGTGTTGTTTAAGGAGATGAATGCGATTTTTCTATGTTTAATTTCTAAGATTTCTAACCTAACAACTTGGGGTGATTTTAGATCTATCTCTTGTACTAAATTTTTATACAAGATCATTGCAAAAGTATTAGCAAAAAGGCTGAAATATGTACCCCACTTCATCATTAGTGAGAATCAAGGGGCATTCATGAGCAATAGACACATTAGTGATAACATTCTAACATTGCAGGAACTCTTGAAAAGTTATACGAGAAGTAAAACTCCACAAAATTATGCTATTAAAGCGGACCTTCAAAAAGCTTCTAATAGTGCCAGTGGTCATGAGATTTCCTCAAAGGTTTATCAAATGGATTTAAGAATGCATTACCGCTGCTTCTTTTGGGATATTGATTAATGGAAGCCTAATAAAGATGTTCGAAGGAAGTTCTCACTCTCTTGCTAAACTCAAAATCTTAACTATCCCTAACTTAAAGTATCACTCCAAATGTAAGTTGCTTTCTATAACAAGCTTATGTTTTGCAGATGATCTTATCCTACTGAGTAAGGCTAACACTCATTTAGTTTCTCTACTGATGAGTACCCTATAAATTTTTAAGGAGCTTTTTAGGTTAAGCATTAATTTTTAGAAAAGTTTTTTCATATTGTCAAAAAGTGCAGCACACATCTCAGGTATCTTGTCATAATTCACTGGAATGGAAAAACAAGATCCTCCTCTTTAGTACTTGGGAATTCATATCTCTTCCAGAAGAATAAGATATAGAGAATGTCTACCTCTGATTTAAAAAATACGAAAAAGAATGGGGTCTTGAACAAATAGAACTCTGTCTTATAAAGGTAAATTTCAACTTTTGAAATCTAATATAATGTCAATACAAACCTACTGGTGCTCTCATATATTCTTATCAAAAGGGTTAGTTAGAACTATGAAAAAACTGATGAAGAAATTCCTATGGGATAAAGGAAAAGGAGAGAAAGGAATAGCTAAAGTGAACTAGAAGCATATATGTTAATCAAAGGAGGTTAGTGGGTTAGGATTGGAGATAATTAGCAGGAGCAATAGATATCTAATGATGAAGAGAATTAGGAGAATCTTAAGTGACAAAGAATCCTTTTGGATCAAATAGGTTCAAATCTATATATTAAAAGGTGGAAGCTTGCGGGTAATTAATACTAAGGACAGATACTTTTGTTTCTTCAATCAAATTCTCAAGTTAAAGGAAGAAGTGTAATAACATGTTACATGCAGAATGGGGTAAGGGATAGGATCTCATTATGGTATGACAACTGGACTAGTCAAAGGGCTCTAATACATAATCAGGTGGTAAAGGATTCATTGGTTAGATTGTTAAAGAAAACCAAGGTATAAAAGTTAATTCAAAATGAAAATTGGTCTCTTTCCTGAAATAAGTTAAGAATTCTGTCAATTCCTCAATATAGATACCATGGAGATGAAGACATTTATCTATAGAATGGATTATTTGTATCATAATAACTAACAAAAAAGCAAAATAGCTAACATATGGGTCAAGTACGAGAATAGGGTGGTGCAAACTAGCTTAGAGCAAGGTTTTTAAATTGAATGCTATCTTTTTGTTTTGGTTAGCTATGTTGAACAACTCAACACTATAGATAGACTGAAGTTTTTATCCTCCTATAAACATTGTATACTTTGCAATTTGCAGGAGAAGGATAGAGATCATCTATCTTTTAAATGTAGATTCCCTAAAGAGGTGAGGTATAGAATTTCTTTTCTATGCACCATTAGTTACAGCCGAAGCAACCTAACAGATATCTTACAAGAGATAATACAAATGTCTAGTTCCAAGCATGATAAGGAAATCTAAATGGTGGCAATTGTAACTTGTCTTCAAGATATGTGGAAAGAAAGAAATAATATAAGGTTAGCAGGGAAATTATTTTTGCTTAAGCTCTTTTATTAAACTCACAATCATAAATACAAGGAAACAACTTATTTTCAACTAGATGACAAAGAATTATAGTAGGAGGCTGGTGCATTCTTAGAGAATTTAAGTATTTCATAATGGGGTTGATAGTAATTGTAAACAAGAATACAATGATAATCCACAAAAATTCATGGACTGTCAACAAGGTATGTGATATGCTTAGAGGAATTAAAAATCAGCGAGCACTTTCAAATGCCACTATTCTAATCAGAGGACATTATATAGAAGTATGGAGCTACTGTCATAAAATATGAATTAGAAGGAAGAACAACGAAAGGGATGAAAGGAATGGGAGGATGGAGGACCCTTCCACCGAAAGAACGGGATAGCTAGGCCTAGTCAACAAACATGACTAGGAAATATATAACAAATAGTTAGTACATACTTCTTACTTTCTAAGCAACCCAAGAAGATGAAGTGCAATAATCAAATCAAGAAGTCAATGAAGTACATAATTAAAAAAGGAGAAGACTTACCTCAAGAGATAAAAGAAGGAAGTAGTTTTGAGCAGCAGATCCCTCCACAACAGTCCCCATGATATCTAGTTATATATAAAAATTAGGAATTATCAAGAAATCAAGTAGTTTAGCTCATACCTAGACTGAAATCGCTTCTATATGCCTAAAATTTGAGAGTTATCCAAACTACTCCCTCGAAGTCTCTAGAGATCCCAAGCCTAATTCGAAGACATGATACTCGAGTAGAGAGGGGTTTTATCTTTTTTACAAAAATGCTACCACTTTGTTATATCTTCTGCTATTGTTTGCAACGTCGTCGCTTTTTGTTAGGTTCGGTTATAATATATCTATAACGCTGTAACATGGTCATTTTGTGTAGCTGTTGTAGGAGAGTTTACTCTCCAAACATTATACCTTTAAACTTTTATTATCATTAATGAATTTTTTAAATTCTAAAAAAGAGCTTTTAGAGTAGGTATATTACTCTTTTTATATCTAAATCTAGTTTGAGTGGGTTCACTAACATGCTAAGAGATTCTTGAGGTCCTCTATCCTTTAGAAGGCAGTGAAAGAGATGGAAAAAGTTGAGTGACTAGTGAATATGGGTAAAGAATGACCCTTGGTTATTGAGCACGTACCTAATGTCATAGACAGTCTTTAGATCAGGAAGGACCCTTATGAGCTTAGGTCTATCGATTTGACAGAGCTAATTGACAACTATAACCTCCTCCCTTATATAAGGATTAGACAACCCTTAGGTCTCATTTGGTAACTAGTAATAAAGGAATTGGAATAAAAAAATAGGATTGAAAATGGAAAGTGGGAATTAGAGTAAGAATGAAATTACTGATTATACGTGTTTAGTATAGTATTACACAATTTAATAGTTATGTCATTATTTAATATTAAAGATTAAAAATGATGATGATTTTTTACTCATATTTAGTTATTATGTAATTTATTTTGTACATAATTAATTAAAATATTTTATTTTTATAAATAATTAGTCAAATTTTTAAATGATTTATAAAATTATTAATTTTTAAATAATTATGAATGATTTTTATGATAAGAATAAAAGTATCAATGAAACAAAATAAAATAATTATTAAAGAAACTAATATAAAAGATATTTTTGACGATAATATTGTAATAAGAATCAATATTTTGATATTGTCTTAATAATATTTTGAAAATAACTTGATAATATTCTAATAATATCTAATTTTTGATTCTAGCTTATACATCCACATTCGCGCCAAGGAATAAAAATTCAAGAGTCATTCCCTATTTTATTTATTACCAGTAACCAAACAACTAAAAATTAGGGAATAAAAGTTAGATTCCCATTCCACCTCTTTATTGTTGGTTACTTGACATTAAGATTAAGAGTTAGAGATAGTGTGCTACCCTATACTTGCGAAAATAAATGCTTATTATGATAGGTTTAAGAAAAACTTAAGGTTGCGCTCAAATGTTATGATATTTAGTATAGAGGAAAAGATACGTCTTTTCTCTAACTAGTTGCATCCTCAACCTTGGGGTATCATAGCATGCTCTACCTACCACTTATGCAATATAGGTCTCGCTATCAATATATTGATGATTATGCAACAAATTAGACTCGCAGTCATGTCCTCAAGGTAGTTTAGTCTAAAATCTCCATAACTAACTTATGAATGAAAAGAAAAAGACTTGTGTAAGTCATATTTTTCTTGAGAAGTGCCTCAAGAAATGCGATGATCACTATAGAGGTGTTACTAATTATTAGGGTTCTATACAAGAAAATTTATAGGTTATCATTGATTTTTTAATTTTATTTCTTTATATGTACCATTGGCTTTTAACCTGATTTCTTTTGGTTGAAGATATGGTTTTCTTTTGTATGATGAACAAAATAGATAAAAAGAACAACTTTAACTTTGCAAACGCTTCAATTTTTAGTAATTAAAGAAAAAGGGATGCTCTTGTTGACCAAGATGTCATCTGGGTTTTCTGAATAAAGGGAGATTTAACCTAGCCGTCAACTACTGATAGCTTCTTTACTTTGTCATGGCCAACAATCTTGCCAACAATGGCCACCCACCATCGCTCTAGAGCATCCTGCTTTCCTTCAAGTCCTCTCATCATCTCTAGTTATAACATCCACAATAACCACTTCTACTATGGCCTAGCCAATAATCTCCATGCACCTTGGTGAACCTTTAATTATATTTCCCAAAGCAATCGTGGATAAGATGTCCCTCCCATTCCATTTTGCACTCGTTGGCAAATTTTCCCATCGAAGACTACTAGTATTGGATATAGTTCAAAAACTTTTTGTGTCTCCGGATATCAAAACCATAATCGATTTACTCGACCCTTGCCATATTATTATGAAGATGGATATTGAATCATATTTTCTTTGAGTATATTTACATGGAATATGCAACCTATGTAAGTTTTTAAATGGACTCCTAGTTTCATGTTGATCGTGAACCCTTGGTAGCTCCAATTTGGTTTACTTTGCCCAAATTGCCAATTCAACTTATGAACAAAGAAGTTTTTTTCACTATGGCAAAAAATTTTGGTCAGCCTCTTCGATTAGATTTAGCAACTACATTTGTCACATAAATATCCTATTCTATACATGAATATCCTATTCTATCTTGTAATCAACAACATAAGACTAATTCATTAAAAGGAAGTTTTTCTGATATTGAGCATCATGTACTTCTGACACTCCCAAAGGATGAGATGATGCAAATTTTCAAAAACTTTAATAGTGCATATAAAGACAAGTTGGCAAAATATGATACACAAACTAAACAATCAAAGAATCTAGAAAAAGACAACCTCAAAAAATTATTTAGACATGCCCAGGACCATTTTAATAGGATCACTAACTTCCACCCAGTTAACTCATCCCAATGATAGCAAATATAATGTTGTTCTAGAATGTTATAGGAGTAAGATCGCCACAATTGCTATGTCATCTCAAAAAATTAAAAAAACCTTCACTAGCCCTCTTTGATTGCCCTTATGGAGCCAATGATTCCCCTTAATAAGTTGAATTCTTGATAAGTTCCTTTAGGCTATCATGAAGCTATCTTCAATGTTAATAATAAATTTTGGGTTATATGGAAATCTTCTTATACTACTACATTTATTCATAATCATGGGCAATTTATTCATATGAAGTTAATTGATTAGATATCATTGGAGTCTTTATATATAATAACGCTATATGCCAAATGTAGAAGAAGAGACAGACTCATCCCTTGGTCCAATTTAGAAAGCATTGCTGAAGATATGAATGAAAAATTATGGATGTTTGGAGGAAATTTTAATGTTATATCTAATATTGTTGAATATAGAGGGAATTCTAATCCATACTAAGGAACTATGGATGACTTCAAAATTTTTCTCCGTAACGTAGCAGCTTATGATCTTCCAGTTAAAGGTTCTTTACATACATAATTGTGAGCTAGACCTCAAAGTTGTGTATGAAAGCAGTTGGATCATATCCTCTACAACATTCCATGGATTACAAGATTCTCGGATAGTAAAGTGAAAATCCTTAGTCGGGCTACCTCTAACTATAGTTCTCTAATATGAGAATTTAATTATCCTACATTACAACATAAAACAAGCATTTTTAAATTCTAGAAAATGTGAATATACAGACCTAATTTTTTAAGCTTCATTGAAGAAAATTGGAAGCAAAAAGTGGGAAGCTATAAGATGTTTGGTTTAATAAAAAAGCTTACAAGATTAAAACATTGTCTAAGGCAATGTAATTAGGACCACTTCGGGGATATGCGACTCAACATGGAAACAATAGAAAAAAATATAAAGAAATGGATGATTCTTTTGATGATAATCCAACAATTGAAGCTCATATTCATATAAAGAAGACATATGTTGAATACATGAAGGCATTATTTGAAGAAGAGGTTTTTCGGAAACAAAAATATGAAATAAGATGGCTCAAAGAAGGAGACTTTAATCCAAAATTTTTCCATGCCTATACAACAACTAAACATGCACATTTATGCATTAATAAACTCAAAAACGATGAAGGAGTATGGCCATAAATGCAAGAACAATTGACTAGCGTTGCTACCATATTTTTTACACAACTGTTAACATCAGAAGCGCAAACAGATATTCAGCATGTTCTAAAATTTTAGGCATGGATGCTAAAAGTAATTTTACGTGAGTGTTATTAAAACCAATCAATTTGTAGGAAGTAAAGGTTGTGGTCTTTAATCTTGATCCTGATAGTGTAGTTAGTTTTGATTGCTTCTCTAGATATTTTTTTTCGACATTGTTGGGATATTATTGCCTCAAATATGTATACAAAAGTTCACAAATTTTTCTGAGGAGTACCTATCTCGCGTGGAATGGGACAAAAATAATAATGTTGCTTCCAAAGAAAGATAATCATTCACATTTTCTAATTTCTGCACTATTAGCCTATGCATTTTCGCCAATAAGATACTATCCAAAGTTTAGGCTGAGAGATTAAAGCCTTTATTACCTAA
This sequence comes from Erythroxylum flavicans, assembly GCA_027576715.1. Taxonomy (NCBI): domain Eukaryota; kingdom Viridiplantae; phylum Streptophyta; class Magnoliopsida; order Malpighiales; family Erythroxylaceae; genus Erythroxylum; species Erythroxylum flavicans. The sequence continues at coordinate 9,924 of JANZXP010101947.1, forward strand.
ATTAATTTCTTCCGAACAAACAACACTTTTGTCTAGAAGAGATATATTAGATAATTTGTTGTTGGAACAAGAACTCTTTCAATTTATTGATCAAAAAACAAGGGGTCATAACGTGGTTTTTAAACTGGATATGATGAAGGCCTTTAATAGAGTTTCATGGGTCTTCTTAGAACAACTACTATGGAAGTTGGGGTTTGATGATCACTTCGATAACTTGATTACCATGTCTTTTTTCTTACAATATCATTCCAGGTGTGGTCTTATTTTGTAGAGAAAATGCGCATTAGAAAAAATGATCTGAATATTGGATTATATGAAACTTTGGATATTTGGTAGCAAAATAAACTACCTGCTACTACAACAAATGAAATATGTAGACTTGTACCTGTATTCATATGTTGGAATTTGTATTACATTAGAAACAAAGCATTTTTTGAAGGTTAACAATCTATGGCAAGTTTGATGATACAATTGTCTATAAACAATTATATCATGCTAACATCATTAAACCTTTTAGGATGTGTACAATAGAAGATCAATTTCTTCTCTCAATAGGTTTGATTCGTATCTTAATACCTAAAAATCCACTATGAGGAAAAATTCTACTATATGATGCTCCTCCTTTATCTTGGATGAAATTAAATATCGATGGATAGTCTTGGTAATCCAAGTGTTTACGGAATTGGCTATGTTGTTAGAGACTCTAATGGTAATTTAAATTTTACAGGATCAAGATATGTTCAACATGGAAAAAGTTTATATTCTAAATTGATGTCTCTTAAAGTGGCACTTCAACATTGTATTGTAAAAGTGGTTCTAAGGATATGTATTGAATCAGATTCTTTGCTTTTAGTTCAAATGATGAAAGGAAAAATAAGTTGTCCTTGGAGATATAAGGATCTTATGCAAAATATTTCTACATCTCTACATGTTTTTGAATTTAACTTCATGCATATCTATACAGAAATCAATTTTTTTGTTAATGCTTTCGTGAGACTAGCAAGCTCAACACAATTATTGATGGAATTTGGCAATATTGAAGACCTACCATGACATATTAGAGGACTTTTTACTTTAGATAAACAACATTTTCCTTATATTAGATGGTTTCGCTAGTTCCTTTAAACTCTATTAATCTTTTATCTATTATTCGTTACTATCTGCATTAAAATAATTTTGTTTTATGAGGTAAGGTCAATGTTCCCCTCATATATGTTTTATACACTTTAATATTAAATAAATAAGGGTAACCATCCCCTCTAGGGTACCATCCCTAGTTTTGTTAAAAACGCCTCCACTCCTATCGAAGTGGTTAAGAAGACTACTTGAGATTCCAAAACTCGTCCTTTTCGGCCTTTAGTAAAGCTATTCAGTAGGCATTCTATCCTCCAGTATCACGGTTACTAATTATGTTGATATAGTCCTAAGTTCATCAATCTTAAAAGTGGATCATGACTTAGAGGGATCCAACCAAAGTGTGTCTTGCCCTAAAGCTACTAAGGAGTACTAGAACAACTAAGTTTCCAGCAAAAAATAAAGATATTATGTAAAAGCTATAATATAGGTTATTATAGAATTGGTTAAGTCTGAATAGTATTAGTAAATCAGTTATAGAATTGGGAGTTTGTTATAGAACTTGTTAAGATATGTGTTATGACATTTTAGGCATTATTTATAATTGGACTTCTTTGGTTATTTGTGTAATTTCACTACATTAAGTATTATACTCTATGTTGGATTCTTTGAAGATGAGGTTTATTTAGAATAAAATCCTATTCATGATAGGAATAAATTGGAATAAAATCATCATATCTTTATTAAGATAAGATGCAGATTTTTAAAAATTTTTGGACTTTTCTTGATAGCCTATTTAGGTAGTTTTTATCTATCTAAGGCAACTGATTTTTGGTCATATTATCTACATTGGACAATTGTGTTCTCCATCTATTTGCATAAATTTTTGGGGTTATATTATTGTTATTTTTGGGTGAAAAATGATAAGCATATTGTGACTTGGCAGCTATAATTTTGAGGATCTTAGGTTATCTTTGACAACTGATTTTATAGGATTCCATCCACATCTGGTAGCTGCATTTTTCCCCTAGGTTAAGTGATTTTTCCATATTGTCTTTGTTGTTATTTTGTGGCAAAAAATCCATCAATTTTCATGTGTTTTTGTAGCTCCATTGGTTCAACATTTTGGTGATGGAGCATTTTTTATTTTGTTGAGTTTTTCTAACTGCTATGCGTGAAATGTCTCATTGAAAATATCGAAGGTTCACAGCAGATTTCTTGGTTGACAACTTCCCATTATTTCGTTGACAAAGCTACACTATTAGAGAAGTTGTTTTCTATCTCAAGTGTTGTCGTTGTTTATGTCTTTGTTGTTTAAATCACCTGAGTTGTTTAATTCTTATCTTTATTGTTGAACGTTGTTGTAAAAACTCTCCGTTGAGGTTAGCACGAGGTGGTAATGTTATTTGAAGTGATTTACTTTCAAAGGTTGTGAGGACCAGGGATAGTGTCAAGGGTTAGGAAAGTCGGCTTTATAATGCCTTGAGTAAAAATATTGTTGTTTCTTAGTGAAAGTGATTAATCTGGGTGAGGGCCCCGTAGATATAGATAAGGTATGCTAAACTATGTTACCAAATCTCAGGTGTTGATTTGTTTATTTCACTAATTTTTCTATTTTTGTTTGTGCCAGAAAATTTATAGTTGCTGACACAGTTGTTTTATATGAAGCAACCATAAATACAGTTCAAAGCAACTGTAACTGAACCAAAATTTTTGTGAAACTACATCCATTCAGATTTTCGATTGGTATTAGAGTGAGGTTCACTAAATCAAAACTTAGTACGTCAAATTGGTTCAGATTTGTGTTTCATAATTATGGTCACTAGAGAAGGGGCATCAATCACTAGGAGACCGTTGCTAGATGGTTCTAATTATCCTGCGTGGAAATCATAGATAAGAGTATTCATTCAGGCACAAGCAATAAAAGCATGGAACTCGATTTTAAATGGCTAGAAATATCTAGTGACAACTGATGAAAAAGGAGAAGTAGTATTTAAAGATCCATTTGAATGGAGAAGAGCTGAAGAAGAAGAAGCATTTGGAAATTCTCAAGTCGTACACGCTATCTTTAGAGCAATAGATGAAGGTCACTTTGCTATGATATCAGCCTATGAATTAGTGAAATAAGCATGGGATAATCTACAAACAATACATGAGGGATCGAAATATGATAGCTTTAAAACTTCAAATGTTGGCCTCTAGATTTGAAGAGCTGAAGATGGATGAAAATGAAACTATCGAAGACTTCCATAAGAGACTGCGTGACATTGCAAGTCAAGTACGTCAACTTGGGAAAAATATTCAAATATGAAACTTGTCAGGAAGAAATTGAGAACATTGCCTTCGAGATTCACATCAAAAATTGTAACCATTGAAGAAGCCCATGATATCAACGAATTATCCTTGGATAAGGTAATTAGGATTCTTACTAACTTTGACATGAATTTGTTGAGAGATAAACAAGGGAAAAATAAAGGATTAACATTGCAAGTTGAGGTTACAAAAGTCGTGAATGACTTTGGAGATGAATTCAATGAGAATGAGGATATAGTTTTATTGACAAGAAATTTCAGTAATTGGTTAAAAATTTTGAAGAAAGATAAACCTGAGTTTAAGCAGAGCAGTGGAGCTCATCAAATAATAATTTTAAATAAGTTAGAACTCAAAAAGGTGAAAGAAAGATGAAGAAAATTCAATGTCTTGAATGTCAAGGCTACAGACATGTGCAAGCAGAATGTGCTAACATGTTGAAGAAGGGAAAAGAGAAGTCTTATAGGATTACTTAGAGTGAGAATGAATTTGAAAGTAAATATGCTAGTGAAGAGGAATTTATGAGTAGTCATACTGCGTTAGTTGCTTTATACAGCAAAAATCCAGTTGCTTGCTTAACAACAACCAGAGAAGAAACTGATGAGGAAAATGACGATGAATCAATCCAAGCTTCCAAAAAAATGCAAATGAATCTATCCATAGTTCTGGTTCAGATTATGATAGTGATTCGGAATGCAAAAGGGAGGATATTTGCAAAGATTATGTGTTAATGTATGTTAAATGGGTCCAAACATGTAAGAAGAATGAGAAGCTAAAGAAGGAAAACTTTACCATGAAGAACATCATTCAAGATCTAGAGAAGAAGTTATTATCTACAATAGATGAACTTAATGAAAGAAATTTGAAGCTGATCAGTACGGAAAAAGAAATAAGAATGTTAAATAGAGGTACTGAAAAGTTAGAACAATTGCTAGAAATTGGTAAGATTAAAGGAGTCAAAGCATTGGCTATAAAAGTGAATGTTCTAAGTCAAATGATGGAAAAAAAATGGTGCAACCAGATTTGTAAAAGGGGAAACTTCAAGGAAGAAACAAAAATTCATACCCACTTTTCACTTTTGTGGGGTAAATAGACACATAAGGCCAAATTGTTACAAGTTGTTACAAATTATATTTTAGAGGGTCAAAACCAAAAATTCCATTCCTTTGTTAATATTTTATCGTATTGTGTATCATTTAATTATGGATTATTTAACTATAAATCTTTTTTTACTATTTTTATAGTTAAGTATCAAGAATGACCTTTTGGATCTAAAACAAGAATACGTACATGATGAAGACTAATTATTTCAATTCTTGTTCTTGTTGTCCTCCTTCTTTCATTGAATACTTTCTACTACTGATACTTGTTCAATTTTGTATTGAATTCAATTACGTGAATATGATAATCCTTTTTCCTAAATTATTATATTAGACTAGACAATAACCTATTGAATTAACATTTTATTTGGTTGATAGTACCTGATTTTAAAGCGATAATAAAAAGAAAGAAAGTCTCTAGGACTTTATTTTGATACTGATTGAAGTTGCGTTGCTACTTTAGAAGAAGGATAGCTATACTGATTCCGTATACTTTAAGTATGATGAGAATAATATTCTACGACTAGCAATTCATTTATTTTCAATCTGACCATTTTATTGTTTAGTATTTGATTGACCAATCCGTATACTTCATCATTGGGAAATGAATCAAGAGAATTTTATATTATATTTCTATATTTTTATTCATACGTTATTGTAATAATATCTCAGAGTTTGCAACACTAACTCAATATATCCACTATACGACCATTAACTAAAATAGTTATAATGGGTGGCAGTTTTGAAAACCTTACATCATTAATTGAATTAAAACATTTGTTTCTTGATAGGATACTATCAAAGTTTTCATAAACAAAGAATTCATTACTTGATGGCGTTTTTCTCAATGACATAATCATGATAGATATTTTATCTATTTTTATGGATCTAATATCATGTCAATTTTCTATACTAATATAACTTATTTTATTCTATTTATTTACGTATCTTATCCAAGTTGAAATTTTTTAGCAATTCATTGAAAACATTTTATTTGATCAAAAAGATTCCCTTTCTTATTTATTTGTCAGCTACTATTTAGATACCCTCCCAGCCCAGCTTTGACACTCTAAGATCCTTTTTCAAAACTACTCCCATTTTGAGTCGAGAGATAGATAAATAGACACATCTCATTGTACTAATCGAGGGCATTCATAATGATTAAGGGGTTATTTATTAGTCAAGCATTCTTGTTACAGCTAGATCCAATCTCCTAGTCCCTGTGGAAAGGAAAAAGAATTTCACATTTTTCCTTTTCGAAAGGGAGGGTTAGGAAAATCTTATTGAAAATAAAAAGAGAATTTCTTTATTATATAGATCATAACTTATTCCAAAATTCTTTGTTTTGATCTATAGGATGAGGCCCATTTTTTTCCTTTCGATTTTGAATTTTCTTTACTAATAAGTGAATTTACATGTGCACAAAAAAGTTTGCAGAAAAAATTTCATTTTCTAATTGCTTATTTATAAATTTATAATTGTTTATATAGATATAACACACGTCTTTGGTTCATTAGTAATGTGAGGCAATTTCAGTTAAGTTAGTTATACTATAGAAAAAAAGAGAACTCTTGGATTTTTTACCTCCTACTAATTGCCCAAGTAATAAGAGGGTGTATTTTATTAACCCACTCCATTCTTAGAAAATATATTTTATTACCTCCATTAATAATAGTTAAGAATATCATTTGTATGCTATTTTTTCAATTTCCTAAATGGTCTAAAGATTTTACATATTGGAATAGAGAAATGCATATTAAATACACCTATAATGGAGTTCAATTATTAGAAATAGAATTTCTGAAAAACTGGTTAACATAAGGTATTCAAATAAAAATTCTATTTCTTTTTTGTCTAAAACTATGGCACAAACCAAAGCTAAGATTTCTTCATCTTTATGAAGATCAAATAAAAAATAATTTTTTTCTAACAGTTTTGGGAATAGAAACTGAACTGTCTTTTGGCTTTCCCCGAAACCAACTTTCAAAATTTGACCCCATCTTTAAACAACTTCAAAAAACAATTAATAAATTTAAAACGAATTTTTTATTTCTTTTCAAAGTCTTAGAACTAGAAAAAAATTCTTTTTTAATTTATTAAAAGAAAGAAAAAATCGCGTCATAAAAAAAGTTCTTTATAAGATAAATAATGAACAAACTTTCATAATAAAAAAGAAATCCAACTCTATTATTTCGATTTATAGACATATATTCACTCTATCAATAACAGAGCTAGATTTTGTGTATATAAGGAATTTGTATTTTTTATTAATTCCTACAAATTAGATCAAAAACAATTCTTGAATGAGGTATTCAACTCTAAGGATGAATCGAAAAAGAAATCTTTACTAGTTTTACCTCTTATCTTTATGAAGAGAGTGAATCCTTATAGCAAATGATTTAAAAAATCGGTTTAGATCTCCTGTAGAAATGATTTGGAAGATCCAAAACAAAAAAGAGTGGTATTTTTTAGTAACAACATAATGGAGGCAGTCAACCAATAGGGATTGATTTGAAATCTGATTTAAATCCAATATAGTACCTATGGTTACATAAGAAATATATTGAATAGATTTGATCGTTACTTCAAATATTGAATTCAAAGGGATCAAATCAGAAATGATACTCTGAATTAATGAACTATAATGAAATATACGTTCAACCAACATTTATTGAATTTGAAATAGAGTTAGAAAAAATAGTTCGATCCTCTTATTGGTTATGAGCCATCTCTAGCGATGAATCAACAATTCAAAATTGTTAAGAAAAAGTGTGGTAAGTTAAAAAATTGTTTTGCATATGGGTTTGGTTCTTCTTCAAGATTTTCTATATTTTCCTGAAATGTATAACCGGCTGCTTCATAAAATATTTGGATGTAAGGATTTTCAATTGCACCTACATTATTTGTTATAAATCCAATTCTCCCTTCAAACCCATCCACATATGTTGATGAGTTTACTTTATTACCCCTTGAGGTGTTACCAATTAATAGCTCCCCATGTCGTGTTTACTTAAAATAATTTGGAATAAACCTTTTTCTTAATAAATGGAGATGCACTTCATCAATTGAAAGAAAACAAATATGTTTGCACTTTTTACATGGACATCTAATCTTTGGGTCATCCATATATGCAGGTTGAAAATATGCATAGTGAATAAAAGCTTTAACTCCCTTAACAAACTCAGGATTAATGAAACCATCGGGTTTTAATTGTCTATACATCCAAGATCTATCAACATTACTCATTTCTACAAAATTGTTATTTAAAAAAGTTATTTCATAGTTTGTACCTTTCATTTTCCCTAAGTTTACAAAACATTTAATCTTTACTTTACAGAACATCACCTAAGCTTTTATAGGTCTCAAACCATTTATCCTCTATAGTGAAACCAACCTATCCCACTAAATATTTATGTTCGAATTAATCACCTACAAGTTGATCTCCAAAGTTTGATTTTAAATAAACACTACGGTATGTGGCATTATTTACACCTGTGAATCAAGAAACCAAGTTCTCGTTGTGACTCTTAGGCTCATGGAATTTTTCACCGATAAGCCTCATGGGAGCTGCATCATAGGTTTTCAGCCTATATATCATCCCAAAGGTTTATTATGTAACAAATTGTCATGCCAATTACGTGAATTTCTTATGTTAATACTAAGTTTGAATTAATCATATTGAAGTTCAAGTCTTTATGACTGAATTAATCATCTACAAGTTGATTTCCAAAGTTTGATTTTAAATAAGCACTATGGTACATGACATTGTTTACACCTGTGAATTGAGAAATCAAGTTCTCGCTATAACTCTTAGTCTTGTAGAATTTTTCACCGATAAGCCTTATGAGAGCTGCATCACGGGTTCCTAGTGCTTATATACCGTTCTAGGAGTTTATTATGCATTGGATCATCCATAAGAGATCAAACTCATTCCATATAAAGTAAATACTTATGTAATTCATACATCTACTCATTAATGATTCAAACTAAACTGAAACATAAATACTTAGACTATTAAAGAATAACATAAAAACTCATCAATGATTATAAGAATATTCTAAACAAAAACACAAAATCAAGACCACTTTTTCATTCATACAACCCAAACATAAATACTCGTACTATTAAAGCAAAACACATGATAGATATTAGTTGGACTACTTACATGGATAGACGAAAAACTATAGACCACAAGGACAAGGTTGGACAATTAGTGATGCTCTGAAAACACAAAATAGGGCCTGTAAAAAGAAAATTTTTAATTTAATATAACACACTAGTTCAATAGTTTTGTATTTATATTTGTTGCATACAACATCGTTATTGAGAATAAGGGGAAACCTTTGTTTTTGAAAGAAGTAAAAATTTATATGAAAATGTGATCTTTAACTTTCATATATTTATGGATCAAATTGTTAAGAAAAAGTGAGGAACATAAGAAGGATAAAAAGCTTCTAATGGATTGGATATCTAACTCTAAATCAAATTATAGTTAATTTTCAGCAAGAGCTAATTAATAGATCATATTTTAGAAGTATATCACATCTAGTTTTTATTTTTAAAATTAAACCTATGAATATAGAAGAAGCACTTATTCATGAAAATTATATTTTGTTTCCTATAAATGAAGACTTTAACTAATCACAATGGCTTGTCAAGTCTTTATGTTTCAATTTAAACAATTCCCATACATAAATACTTAGACTATTAAACCGCAACCTAAAAACTCATCAATCATTGTAAAAGGTAAAATTGCAAAGAATAACACAAAATCGATCACATTGTAAACATTACTTAGTTGAACGACTTACCTTGATAGACAAACAATGGCAAACTATAAAGAAAACGAATGATGTTTGACAATTCTCGAAGTTCTTCAACACAAAACATGACCTATAAGAAAGAAAACCCATGTATTCATTTATTTTTCATATTCTACATATGAACAACATAAAATTAAAGGCAAAAATAACAATAATTCACATAAAGACATAAAAAGGCATGCAATGTGAGTAGCGCGATAAATAAGAACAATAAGAATAAGAAGAGAGAGGACCCTCTTAAATTAAAGAGGCTAATAAGAAGAAGTTATAGGTAGCACAAGTAAAATTAAGAAAGAAAAGATTAAGAAAGTCTTGAGATCATAAGTATGAACTAGTTTAAAGTCTTGAGATCATAACTATGAAAAGGAATAAACTATATTCTAGGCTCAAAAGAGTCACAAATGTATTTAGATGTGTACATAAATGATACTGATATGATGACGAATGAATTGTATATTTAAAATCATTTAAGAGTGTGGCTATTATTAGCAATCATAGCTTAGGTGAATTAAAGCATAAAATTAAGACATTAAAGAAGGATGCTAATTCTTTCAAGGACTCATTGTATAAATTCACCAAAAAAGTAAGAAACTAAAAAGCATGCTAAAAGTACAAAAGAATTACAATAATTGGTATGGGATTAAATCTAATTATCGACACGTATCCAATTATAATACTACATTTATCAAAGGAAAACATTTTCATATTGAATAACCTTTGCCTAAGATGAAAAATAAACATA
>JANZXP010101977.1:0-19966 GCA_027576715.1 Erythroxylum flavicans
CGCCACCCTCGCGGGGCACGGATCCGGGTATCACTGTCGATATCGGGTTCGGGTTTTGCGGGAGTGGGGTGTTACACAAATGGTTAATTTTATTAGGAATGTTTTGAAATTTAGTTTAATTTTTTTAAAGAGTTTAATTATTAAATTAAAATAGTTATCAAATCAATAGTTCGAATCAAGCAACTGTTTAAAAGGCTTTAATAATTAGATTATATTAGATAAATTAATATACTGAGATTATATTAATTTAAGATAAAATCTTTAATTTTAGTGTTAAATTAATTATTTTTGTCAATTATATTAAGATTAATAATTAAATTGATTTCTAATTAAAATTAAACCTTAATTAGATTGGAATTAATTAATTAGACTACTTAAAATTAAGAAAAATATTTTCTTAAGTAATTACGGAAGTTGTCTTTTAAATAAATTTATTTATTTCAATTTGATTGAGATAAATTATATTTATTATTATTATTTTATTTAGAGTATTATTATTATATTTATTTGAAAATTGATTCGATTTAATAAAAAATGATTTTCTTGATTAAATTTGGAAAGGTTCTTTAATATTAGAAAATAGTTTTCTAATTAAGGAAAAAAATTTTATTTAGATTATACAAATTTTCTAATTAAGGAAAGGTATTTCTAATGATAATAGAAATATTTTTTAATTGGGATAGAATTTCTTACTTGTTGAATTTTAAAAAATGAGTTTTTTTCTAAATTATAATAAATAAGAAGCATAATTAATTAAAAATTATTTTTAATTAAATTTTAGTAAAGGGTTTAAGATAATTGGAAATATTTTCTAGTTAAATTTGAAAATTGTTTTCAAATCAAATAGAAATTTAATTTTTTTAGAAATCAATGAGTTTAATCTAATTTAATTTTCTAAAAAGTTGCAAATATTATTTTAGATTATAAAGTTCAAAAACTATAATCAAATGAAGCTTGGTGTTTTTATGCATATAACTTAATTATATGTTCATAAATTGCTTGCTTTTTTTATATGTTTAATATATATATATATATTGAATGAAATTATATGTTATATAAATATGATATTATTATATGTAATTTTGTCTTTGATGAGAAGAATAAATTAAATCTCATTAAGATATCAAGAAACGTTAAGAATGTGATTGTTATCTTCCAATGTTATAAGAATAAATAAGTTATGTTTGTTGTAAGGCTTGTTGAACAAACTCAAGGCTACTTTAACCTGAGTATGTTTAGTCTTAAAACAATGAGTTCTAAACTAAATTTATGTGATTTGGATAAGCAAACTCATGATCACATAAATTTAGAAGTAGAGTTGGGAATAACATATAAGATATGTTTTTGCAGCACCTAATGGATTTAGAAGTCACATGAGATGTGATTGATAAAATTTTTATATATCTAATTTAAGTTTAATTGGTTTGTTAAGCAAACTCAAGGTCAACTAAATTTAAATAGGATTCTAGACCACTAGCAAGATTATAGTAATATTCCTTAATAGTATTGAGACTATTATTTCAAATAAATGGGAGTAAACAAATTCATTATTAAAGTCCTGATCTTATTTGGTTGTCATGACATATAATCAATTACTTTCTTTTTTACATTTATATTCTGTTCTGAATAGAAATTACATTTACTTAGTATCATTGATACTAAATTGGTAAAGGACATTTCTTGGACATAGGTTATGTTTGAGAAGAGTTCTCAAAGTCAGAAAAAAAAATTTATGTCCATTATGCAATATTCCTATTAATCCCTATTAAGGATTTAGTGAAAAAGTAGTTGAACAATATCTCATAAATTTGATGAAAAAATGTAAGACGGATGTTAACATTATGATAGCATATGCTAGAGGTTGCATGAAGTACAGCTGAAAGGTATAGTACCTTAATAGAATTATTTCACTTAATTTAGCCTACTAAAGCCATAAATAAGGATAATAATTAAAGGCATAGGCTTAGATATGATAATAGTTTTCTTAAGAAGATAAATAATTGCATGACTCTTCTTACCTATATGTGAAATGATAGAGATCATATATATTTCTAATTCATGCTTATGAGTATTTGGTACTGGATTCATATTCAATATTGTTATAATGTACAAGATATGATAAGAAAAAGATTTTTTAGTGAAAGAAATTGATCCAAATTTATAAAAATAGTTTGCACGTATTATATCAACGGAGACTTATGCTTAACATAAGTGGCAAGAATACAAAGTTAGATAACCGAGATTATCCTTTTATGCCATGCTGATTCAATGAATATGATGAGAATCATAAAGTTACATAGAAGGATATATATATATCATTTGATTATGAATCGTATGAAACTTGTTAAGTTAAAGAATAAGCAAATATACCTTTAGTGAAAGATTGATGATGGTATTGAATTGATAAATTTATCATGTGAAGTATTGGATGGAATAATAATTTATAAAAGGATGATACTTGTATTCCATTAGACTATTAATGACTTTAAGTGATATAATCATATGTATTAAATGAAGTAATGATTTAAAATTTTGAAAAGTTCAAAGTGTTTAAATATGGGTAGAAATTAAGCATTGAGAATGCTAAAATATTTCAACGAGATAAATGTAATAAGATTTATTTATTTTTAGTTATCTATAGGGAATGAGATTATCTATTGAATACCTTCATAACTAAATTTCTTAATAGTATGGTTTTATATAAGGAGGAAAATATGAGATACTGTATGATACAATATTTATTTCTTTTATAACTATGCCTAATACTATAGCTTAAACTTCAAAAGTTCCAATTAAATGAATTAGTAAAATTTTATAATATATATGGAATAGTAAAACTTTTGAAAGTGTCAAAGTTAGCGATTTAAGGATGTGATGCTTAGTTGAAGTATATATTATCTACTAAGTTTGGAATTAAATTAGATAATAAAAGGCTATGAGATATCCAAAAGGTTAGATATAAGCTTATAGACCCATTGAACAAATTGTTTGTTTCAATGTGTACTTATAGGATAATGATTCTTAAGATAAGTAATAAGAGTAATATGAAATTTGAAAAGTTCAAATCCTATAGCAGTGTATCCAATTGGAACTAGTACCTTTATTGATATATTTGATGTATGGTTAAAAGGCTATGAGACTCTCTTTCATGATGAATTTAAAGACTTTGTTTTAGAGATGATTTTGAATTTATCATGTCTATAAGAAGGTTAGTAGGGGTATAATTATCATTTTTAGTGAGAGTTTGTAGAGATATATTTCTCATAGAAAACAACAATTTGTATTTTCAATTGTTGAAAATATAATTGTTCAAGAAAACTTCATATTAGATATAAAAAGGTAACAACTTAATTATAAGAATTTGATTTATAAAGACATATACGAAAGTTGTTTATCTATTTTAGTCCAAATATATAGATAACGTACTAAAAATGTTTAGTATTTGAGGTATCTAATACTTGTGAAATATTAAAGATATCCAATATTCTATGTATAAGTTGATATTTAAGTTCAAGATTTTACGGATATTAAATTTAGAAGTAAATCCTGGTTGAGGTATATTTTACTTAGAATAATATTATTTTAAAATTTAAAAGATTCTGATGTAGCAATTGTTGCTAATTAAGCCATAATACATTTTTTTATTTAATGGAAATGATTATTTGGATCAATAAGTTTTTTAATGAACTTAGTATAGTTCCTTGCATTATTCAAATAGTAATGTACTACAAAACACTAAGAGTCATTAGGTATACAAACGGAACGAAGGTCTCGTCAAAGATTTAAGTATATATTTAGGGAATTTCTCTTGTTTTTGATGGTAATTGAAAAAAATTGTAAGATTTAGGCAAGTACTCACTATAGAGAATCTTGTAGAATTATCTTAATGAACCACTTTCCTAACAATAATATGATCATCGTATGGGATATGGTATAAGATACTTAAACGATTGACTTAGTAAAATTGGAAGATTTTTGGTTTATGAAATACATAAAGTCTATAAGATAAATATACATTGTAAACGAAATTATAATGAGATTATAATTATAAGATTCATATTGTATTTATGTATTATCCATAAATTGTTTTTAGTCATTGTTTTATTAAGATTGGACATTAATAGAGCATAAAAAGACTAGCAAGTGTTATGGTTCTTCTTTATGAAAGAAGTACTTGATCTCAAAAGCTAAAGTTTAGAGATATTTAAAGAAACATGTGGGTACTTATTAAAGAACAAGTTCACTGAATTGACCCTCTTCAATAGCTGGGATAAGGGCCATGAGAAGGAAGGTTTAATAGGAGTAGACCGAATACTAGATCCCTTTATAATGTAGGTGTGAAACCATCGAATCCAGAGAGATTTCTTTTCTAGGAGAATATTCCAAAGGTTCTTTATCAATGCTGTTTTATTAAAGGAGGCAATTGAGATCAACACAAGTCCCTCTTCCTCTTTCCTTTTACAAACTTTTTGCCATTTAACCTTGACAAAATGACTTTCTGTAGTAATATCGCCCCATAGGAATCTTCGAAAGATTTTTTTAATTGATTTGATAACCCCTTTAGCTAGAGAAATATTTCAGGACCAATAAATATGAAGGGAAATCAGTACTGCTTTGATTAGTTATAGCCTCCCTCTAAAAGAGAGCACCCTATTAGACTACATTCTCAATCTTCTCTGAATTTTATCAATCAAAGGCTGACATTCCAAAAATTGAATTCTTTTTGTGGTAATAACAAGTCCCAAATAGGTCAGTGGGGCTAGTTTTCTGTTCATTCCTGTTATATGGGAGATTGTGCTCTCCATTATGTTACCCCCTATAGTTAGAACAAACTGACTTTTGTTAAAGTTAATCTCCAAACTTGATAGATCCTTAAAAACTGACAGGGTTGACATGAGTAGCTCAATAGACTTGTCATGTGCCTTAGAGAAAAGCAGTAGATCATCCGCAAAACATAAGTTGATCAACCCTACCTTCTTACATCTAGTATGGAATTTAAAGGACTTACTGTTTCCCACTTTCTATTGGATTAGCTGACTAAGAACCTCCATACATATAATAAATAGATATGGGGAGATAGGATCCCCTTGTCTTAAGCCCCTAACACTCCTGAAAACATCTATTGGAGTACGATTAACTATAATGGAGTAAGTAGGAGTGGTTATATAAACCTTCACTCAATTGACAAACTCCTCTAGGAATCCCATTAGATTTAAGGTCCGTATGATAAAGTCCCATTCAACATGATCAAAGGCTTTCTTAAAGTCTACTTTGATGGTATAATTCAGTGGGCTATGCTTCTTTTAGTACCCTTTCATCAACTCCTGAACAATGGAAAAATTATCACCAATTCTTCTACCTTGTAAGAAAGCACTTTAGTTGTCAGAGATCAACAAATCCATAACCAACTTTAGCCTGTTTGCTAAGATTTTAGAAATAATCTTATACAGAAAATTGGTGCATGTAATAGGCTTATAGTCATCTAAAGTAGAGGAGCAACAAGTTTTAGGAATCAAGCAAATATGGGTTTTGTTGATCTCCTTCAGTAGAGTTCCCCTAGGAAAGAATTCCAGTATCACTTTTTTAACCATAGATCCAATATCTTGCCATGTCTTTTGAAAGAAATAGCCATTAAAACCATCAAGGTCTAGGGACTTATTCGAATGCATCTGAAACATCACTTCTTTAATTTCTTTTTCTGTCACTAGTTTGATGAGAGCTGCAGCTTGTTCCTAAGAGATCTTTTTGGGAATAAAGGATTCAGGTTTGGTTAAAATCTAAGAGGATCTATAGAAATTTCTGTAATATCTCTCTGGTTCCTTCAGTAGGTCCTCTTGATTTGAAATTTCCTCCCTATCTTGTAACTTTAAAGAGTAGATTTTATTTGCATTCCTTTTGGCTAGGATGGAATTGAAAAAGAAATTTGAACCCCTTTCCCCATCTTTTAGCCAATTAACCTTGGCTCTTTGCTCCAATAAGCTGTCATGATTCCTAACTTTAGAAAGATATGTCATCAGTAGGGTCTTCTCTGTATTTAATAGCATAGAATTGGTTAGATCTAAATCAATTTACTGCTGCACCATTTCCAATTCCTCTCTAGCTAGGGTAACTGCTTTTTGAGTGGAGGAGGTTCTTCTACTCATTAAAGATTTCATCTCCCCTTTGATAGCTTTAAGCTTCTGAACACAAACATACTGGCGTATCCCTACAACCTCAGCTTCCAATCCTTTATGTAGAGCCGCTGTGAATCCCTCATTATCAATTAGTAGGTTGTTAAACCTAAATGGTCCTCTTCAGCCCTAGTTATGAGAGATATTTTCAATTTGCATAGGGGTATAATCTGAGAAGAAGGGGTTTAGAAAGGACGTTACACAATTTGGGAACTTTGTAATCCAATCTTTGTTCACCATAGTCCGATCAAACTTTTTCCTCAAAGCCCATCTTCCCATCTGCTTGTTACTCCATGTATAAAAATGTCCCTAAGACTTAGATAAAAAATTCCTAGTTGATGTACATAGTCATTAAAATTAGATGAATGATTTCTTAGACTGAAATTGCCTTCAGCTTTTGTGCTATATAAAGTAGCATTAAAATCTCCACATAGAAGCCATGCCCCATTGACCCTATTCTAAAACTGAAGTAAGCTATCCTATAATAGCTTCTTCTGGAAGGTATGATTAGAACCATAAATAAAGGAGACATTTATGTTAATATTGTTGGACCCCTGACTTTTTTTGGAAGTTAGAATTATTAAATGAGAATTTGTTGGCTTTTAGTCATGAGTAAAAATTAGAATTTTTAAATTAGAAATTTATGGAGTTTATTTATGAATATTTTTTTAATCACATATGGTTGCATGGATTAAATGGAAGTGTTAGAATTGGGTTAAGGAGTTAGAAGGCATTAGAGTAAATATGGAAGGGTAAGTTTGGAAGATTAGAGTTTGTTTTAGATTAATGAGAGAAGAACAAATGAAGGGTGTGTGAGTGAAGAAAGAAAGAGACGTGTTCGTGAGCTTAAGAAAGAAAGAAAAGAAGAACCTAGAAGAAACTAAAGAAAGAGGAAAAGAGTCGTGTAACAATAAGAGAAAAGGGAGAGACGTGTTTGAGAGGTTAGGGACAAAGAGAGAGAGTCGTGTAAAATAAGAAAGAAAGAGGGAAGAACAATGTAGAAAGAAGTAGAAGAAGAGAAGCAGAAACTGAACCAGGAAAGAAGAAGAAGGAAAGAAAGATAAAGGAGATAAGAAGTGGAAGAAGAACGTTCAGCTGAGTTTTAGGTAACCCTTTATCTATTTTCTTGTTTTGATAGAAGAAGAAAGTAGAGAAACTAGGTTTTTATATGCTGAAAATGAAGAGAGAAAGAAGAGGAACAAGAGATTTATGTTCTTAGATTTACATGAACTTTTAACTAGATCTTACTTCTTATAGTTAGATAAACTAAGAGTAGATCTAAGCTCATTTTTGGATAATAGAGCTTTATGGAAGTTCTATTCGTATATGATTTTTGAATGCAAATATGTTTGTTTGAAGTGAACCAAGAACTTCGAAATCAAGAGCAAAAGGGTGAACAAACTTGAGCTTGGATTTATAAGTAAATAGGTGGGTAATATGTTTATAGTTGTTATATTGATGAGCCGAATTATTTGCTTGTATGTGTACCTAAATGCTTGTCTTTTTATCATTATGAATGTGGGAAAAATAATCTGTGATTGACATCATGTTTACTTTGAAAGACTTCACTACTTTTGGTATTAATAAAAAGAAGAAAACATAAATTACATGAAAATATGAATATGATATGAAATAAGTAAGCATCGAAAATTTGCTTGTGTGGACAAGAGAGATACCATTTCGTTCGTCAAGTGCACGTTGACCTATAGCCTTCTCTCGGTTACCCGCTTGTGGCATATAAGCTCCAAAAAATGGACTCATTTTGTTCGTGGTGTAAACTTCGGTTTGTCATCTTGTTCCATGGGATTCTTTCAAGCTATTATATGTGCGCATTTTGCTTTAATTTGTTAAACACGTTATATGAATGAATGCTATGTTTTGATGATTGAAAAATACATTATTTGATTTAAGTAATAATAAGTTATCTATGAGCTCGAATTATAAATAATTTGATTGTTATATTTAAATGTGATATAAATTTATGAATATGTTTGGTTGTGTGTGTGGCTCGTCACTAATGGCTATAAACATATTATCCACTGAGCTTCGCAGCTCACCCCATCATTTTTCACTTCTTAGGTGTAAGAATCAACAGATCAATAATGAACCTTGCAAAAACTTTGGCAAATCTCCAAGAAGCTCATCTTTTGTAACTAAGATAGTTCAAATACCTTAGGTAGCTTTGAAATCATGCATTCATGATTGTATTTTTGTATTATGTTACTGTTTTGACTCTTAATATGTAATTGAAGTTATGTATAAATGCTACGTTGGTTGAGAAATGAAACTCTATTTTGTTTGAGAAATGACAGTAAGAATCGTAGAGTTGCTCTTTTGAATATATGCAGAAATTTCTTCTCTGTTAAGTGTCAATTGTGGCTGGGAATAAAATTGTTAGCTATTTAATGGCTTTTTGATAAATATTATTAAGCAAATGGTTAATTTGGGAGTTATGTATGCATAGTCTATGATTGTTGGATTCAGGTCTTGTGATATTAGTAATAATTTCCATTGACAGTAGTGAGAAAAAGGGGATAAAAATGTGTTCGGAATCTTTAATGAATAAATTGTAATGATTTAGGCATAATTAGGCAAAATTGTCTTCATGAAAGTTGTAGCTCTTTCTCTTAGCTTTCTAACGACATAAAGTTTATAATTTTTGGACTTCAGGATTGAAAGTTATGATGATTTGAAGTTGGTATATGCAGCAGGATGTCACGATCGTGCACATGCACGATCGCTTCAACCCCCTTATTTTTGGGAAGGTAGCGGTCGTGTACATGCAAGATCGTGATGAACCGTTATTGTTCATAAAATTTCACGATCGTGCACATGCATGATCGTGACTCTTTGTTTCTTTAGCTGTGCATTTTAAAATGCATGGCCATTTTGGGGCAAACCTTACATTTTTTTATTTTATTATATACTTTTATTTTAAAAAGTCCCTCAATTTTGGCGCCTTGCCGTCGTGAAATAAGAACCGAGACCTGGGGCCAACAAATATTTACCTGAAGGAGCTTACAATTCAGGTATATGGCTTACGTCTCTATGGGAAAGACCCGAACATCCGCCAAATTAGGATCGTATCTGATAATGATTCTCCTGTAACTATGGACTTGATGGTTTGAGATAAATTTCCATTTAAATCCTAGTTTATTCAATACTTTCATTTTTCATATCTAATTTTAGTTTCTAAAAGAGAAAAAATCCATGGCTTTGTGTTATAGACAAAATCCCTTAAAGCTGATAGCTTTTTAGGGCAGTTGATTCCCCTCACATTCTATGCTAAGATCTTCATAATTCAAGTAATATTGATTTTGGAGCTCTTTTTTTTGCTCCTGTTAGTTTTCCTTTTAGCAATTGTCAAAATTTCTCCAATAGTAGGATCCTCTTTCCTGTTGTTCGTAATAGGATCAAACTTTTCCTTTTGGTCCAAACCTTTAGTATTAATAACCAGGTTGTCTGGTGAATCATCCAACAGTTGTTCCTCGTTCCTATCTGCCTCAATGACCTTAGTGGCCTCCTTTGCTTTATCTCCAACATTATCTTCAGCAATCTCTCCTTCGCCTACATCTCTTACATTCCCTATTGTCCTAGCATTATATGCCCGCTCTGATTTTTTCCTGGCACCTTTTGATTCATTTTTCCCTGACCACCTTTAGGTATAAAAACAGGTCTGGTGTCCTCATTCTATTCTACTTCAGTGTTTGTGAGACCAATACCCATCAGTTCCTTATGATCCCCTTTAATGAAAGTTTTACCCGTAAGAATCCATTTTTTATCTTGAGCAATAAGGGACGACTTCCATTGGTATTGAACTGAAACACTATCCTCATAAAAGGAACCATTAAGTCCCAATCTTATAATAGGAATAGTATCCGGTAAATAGTTGGACATATCCATATTTATACATATTCTAGCATATACCAACCTCTTTCTATTTATTGTATTATCATCCAAACATAGAGGTTTACCGAGAAAACTAACAATCATACTCAAGCCTTTTATTATCCAATATTCAAGAAGAACATTAAAGAGATTTACCCATATTGGCACTGGTCTATTTTCTATGCAATCAAGCTGAAATCTTAGCTGCTATCGCTGTAAAAATAATGAAAATTTTGCTACATACTATGAACCTTCTTCTACTATCTTTAATGCTTGTACTTTAGTGAAAATATGAATAGAATGTATTTATCCTCTGCTATGGTAGCATTCATAAACCCTTTGTTCTTCCAAACAGTTTGAGTCCATTTTTGAATAACCGAAAAAGCATGTCTTCTATCCCAAAAAATCCAATCAGGGAATTTTCCCAAGATTTGACCTCTTCTTGTAGCGTTTCTCTGTCAGGAAAGACAATGGTCTAACCGTCTTCGATCTTGGGAGGTAGAAATGCAGAGCAAAGTCTATAGATCCACCCACCACTTACTTCCATGTTCTCCTCTCTGTCGAAGGGTTAGCAGAAGTTGGAGGGGTTAAAGGAATGGTTATTGCGTGCAGTGGGGTGGGAGCTGTTAGTACTGGTGTTAGTGAAGTAGCTGAGGGTGGTAGGGTTTGAGTTCAGGTTACAAGGGGTTTCGCAAATGCCCCTGGGGATGAATGTGACGAAGAGGATGAGGGTAAAGGAGGAAAAGCCTCCTTGTCAGTAGCTTGTTTTGTGATGAGAGAAGTGTTCTGCAAAGTTTGCATAGTTGAAAAAGTGGAGACAGGTACTAAAAGAGGAAAGCCAAAAGCGGGAAAACTGGGTACGTAATGGAACGGTCTATAATGCCCTCATGGAGCTGCTGGGGGTGGATGGGTGAGGTTGATGGAAGGAAGGAATAAAAGAAACGTAAATGACTGAAGTGAGAGCTGAAAAGAGGAAAGAAATTCGAGCGGTAATGGAGAAGGAAGGAGAGAAGGAAAGAAGGAGAAGCGAGGTTCAAAGAGCTAATAGTTGAGTTGAAACCTAGTGGTTAGAGAGAGGACAAAGCATCTCTCTCTAACCCCTGGAGCCATGATTTCAATCTCACTTTGCAGTTGGTAGTGATTAGTATGAGCTATATGGAGGTGATTGAGTGATCAATACAGGATTTATAACTATAAAATGATTAGGGAGAATGCTTTATTATTCTCAATTAGTATTGATTCGAGAAATCATTAATCAAAGTGAATATCACTTTGAAAATAACTTTTAAATGTTATTAATTTAATCAATTGCTAATGGTGGAAAACTAACTTAATTGGACTCAAATAGAATAGATATTAATTCTATATTCTATGTCTAATCATAATATTGTATAATGACAAGATTAAAGTACACACAAAAAAATAAGCACAAAAAGGTTAGTCAAAACAACTTTGACATTCCTAATTATCTAGATGGCTATAACACATTGATAGACATTAATTTTAATATATAAGTATAAAATATTTAATTTGGAAATTAAATATGGATTAAATGAGTTTAATTTAACTAATCGTAAATATGATTTAGGGTTATAATTTAAAATATGATTTAGGGTTATAATTTATTTGTATTGTCAACATATTTAAAATTTTAGTGGGTCAAACACAAAGAACGAGTTAAAAAAAGAAAAGGTGTTTTAATTAAGTTGGACTTGGTTGTAAAGTTTGAGAAACATTATGATTACATATGAGATATTTAATAAATAAGGATCAATATGAGGTACTGAATTTTATTTGAGCATAATTGATATTTTATTAGAATAATTTACTTTTGATTAAATTACTAAAATATATTATAAATATAATTAGGTTCTAAGGAAGCTAGTACTTTTTGCCTAATCTTGTGTATAATAGTTGTAGAGTTCTTTCAACATGTTATGTAAATACTATTAAAGGCTAGACATTAATGCAAATATGGTAATTGAAATAAGTCAGTACTAGAAATAATTAGGGAGAAACTATCAAAAAAAGGTTCAAGTTTCACAATAAGATATAAATTATAATGTTTTATATTTTAATTATTTTATAAAAATTAAAGAGATTTTGACTTTGGAGAAATCAAACAAAAAGAGTTTTATATTTATTGGATTTCGCCCAGTTTCTCAAAGACCATGTCCATCTGCTTGTTATTAATCACTCTGTTCTTATAAACGGATTCAAACCTGATGAGTTGAAGCGAATCCATAGGTGGGGTTTTAGGAGTAAAAGGGACATAGTGTGTCTTCAATCCCTCTCTTTGGCGACTTCTCTTATCCTGATCAACCCATCGCCTATCTCTCTTGCTCTTATCTCTCTGTTTCTTTAGTCTCTTTGAATAATCTTGTTTATGGATAACTTATAAAAGAGCTTGCAGTTGTCGGATCCTCCTCTCTCTAGGCCAATCCTTTCTGCCCTGTTTCTTTTTTATAACCGATCCACAACATCTGTTAAACATCATAAATTAGCTCCATCAATCACTTTCTGGGTCGCAAATCCTTGAAGTAGCTCTTTATTGGTGGTGATTGTGAGGAAAGATAAGGGAATGATGTTAAAATAGAGAGTGAAGGCACACATGCCAAGCACAAGGTTTGTGAAAACGATAAAAAGTGCAGTGGTCATGAGATGGCTATGTGAGGGTATACTGAAAATTCATGAATGAAGAATCACAAATAGACTTGGGAGATGAGTTGGAATCAGGGAAAGAAAATTACCAAAACTCAAAGGGAAGTCACCAAAGATATGATTTCTATATTGGAGTTAACTCATGTGTACTAATTTAGTAAAATTAAATTCAAATTAATTTAAATATAATAAAATGTAAGACTTTCATTTTATTCCGTACAGGATCTAGCTGTACGATCAGAAAGCCCAATATCCTACCGTAGAAGCATGGACTTCTCATGATGAATACTTTACTGCAACTGATTGATACCTGTATGTAACAGAGATAAATATAATTATGTTAAAATTTTTATTTATTTAAAATTTAAATGAAGCGATTTATAAATTTTATAATTTATTTTAAACATTTTCAAATGTTAAAGATTGACTTATATTTTAATAAAAATATTAAAGTTAAATTTATAATCAAAATACTCTTTCGACTTTTTTTTAAAGATGAATTTTCTTACAATAAGGCTCAAAGCCTGAGGAAATGTCAAGAACAATCAGTACATGTTTGTTGAACTGGAGTTCTCTAGAGTCTTGAAATTTTACGGAAAGAGAGAATTTCCACAGGTCATGCAATACTTATACGAGATCAGTTTTTCTATTTCTGAATCCCTGTCCCCTTAGCCAAATTCCCTCAACTATTAAATTTATTGCATTGAATGAGACGCCTTTGGGCACAGGAATAACAGGGATTCGAGAATAAAAGATTTGTTACTAGTTATACAGCTCGTAACTTCCGGGTGTGATATTTATATTTAACCAGAAATCTGGTTCATGTGTCATTTTATAATTGTTGTAAACTAATTTTGTTTTAAGTTCATTTTGAACTTGGTTGGGTGATGGATAGCAGCAAGAAGGAAGCCTAGTCCTGCTTTCACTTGGTAGAATAGGAGAATGCTCTTCTTTCGTCTTGAATGGCCACAAGGCCCACCATGTGACGTACAACCGTTCAGTCTAGGAAGCAAGAACAAGAACCCACTATCCCTAGTGAAAAACCCTCTTCTTTCCGGCAAATTCCTTATATATGCAGTTATCAAGCAAGAAAATTTGTCAGGATGCATGAAATTGTAATCAAAAGAACTGAAAGTGGTCCCCCGAGGAACAATAAGTGATGCACTCAATTCCTTCTACATGTGCGCATACAGTTTTCGATGGACTTGACAAATCAGCTAGTTATTACATGATAGACCATCAACCTACAAAGTACCCTAACCGGTAGGGAACTCCATTTTCTAACTATAGATAACAAAAAATGGGCCCTTCATAAAAGCAAAACTAGACCAAAGGACTTAAAGCAATTACCAAAGCCTGTGCCAGCTTCGGTCCCCAGACAGGTCTCATTTGCTTTTACTTTCGAGAATAAATGGAAAATAGGAGTGCTGAAGGTTCCGGTAATGAGGTTATTGTTCTTAGATGATTGCTCGTTAGAGATGCTTGGTTAATGATTTGGGAAATATATCAATAATTAAGGAATCAAAATCAGTCGATTAATTGTATATTATCATTATACGAATAGTATGTTAGATATATGAATTGTGAGATTATTCCATTCCCTCTAAATATAAGAGAATAAAAATTATTTTCGAGTAACCAGCGGACATGATAGAACGTTGTCATGCCCATGCTACTGAGAGGAGTGTCACAGGCGTGACACACCCTGTCATACCCATTACAATTACTTTTGCTTTTTTGCTTTTTCCCCTTTTTAGTAAAATAATAAAATTAATAAGAATATATTAAAATTAAATACAATTAATTAGAATATATTAAAATTTGTTATAAAAATTTAACAAAATTTTATTTTAGTCTGGCAAAAATTTTAATTAATTAGAATATATTAAAATTTGATGTAAAACAAAAATTTAACAAAAATTTCCCCTTTTTAGCAAACCAATATAATTAATTAAAATAAATTAAAATTAAATATAATTAATTAGAATATATTAAAATTTGATATAAAATTTAACAAATTTTTATTTTTCCCTTTTTAGCAAAACATTACAATTAATTAAAAACATTAATTATAATATATTAAAATTTGATGTAAAACAAAAATCTAACAAATTTTTTACTTTTCCCTTTTTTAGCAAAACAATATAATTAATTATTATATATTAAAATTAAATATAATTAATTAGAATATATTAAAATTTGATAAAATTTAACAAAATTTTATTTTTAGCAAAACAATATAATTAATTAAATATCACTAATTAGAATATATTAAAATTAAATATAATTAATTAGAATATATTAAAACTTGATGTAAAACGAAAATTTAACAAATTTTTATTTTCTTCCCTTTTTAGCAAAACAATATAAATTAATTAGAATATATTAACATTAAATATAATTAATTAGAATATATTAAAATTTGATGTAAAACAAAAATTTTTTAATTTTTTATTTTTCAAGATTTTCAACAAATTAACCGGTATTAATGATAATAATAATTATTCTTTCATTTTAACCAACTGTCATAATTATAATAATTATACTCATTCTTATTATTCGCTATATTTATTATCATTTCTATTATCATTGCACACGTAACTTATACTAAATCTAGCCATTCATAAAAGCAAAACTATAGACCAAAGGACTTAAAGCAATTACCAAAGCCTGTGCCAGCTTCAATCCCAAGACAGGTCTCATTTGCTTTTGTTTTTGAGAATAAATGGAAAATAGTTCCGAAGGTTCCAGTTATGAGGTTATTGTTCTTAGATGATTGCTCCTCAGTTTTAGATATTTGCATTTTCATTGTTTGTCCCGTGCTTATTGTAAAATTGTTAAGAGTTTGCTGGGAGGGTTTACTTTCTTCAACTTAATTATGAAATTGTAACATTCTATCTAATTCAACTACCTAGGAAATGAAACTTCACCATCAGAGATAAATCTTTCAATCTACCCCAATCAATGAGTATATGTTACTTGTAGATTAGAACATCAAGTGGACCAAACAATCAACTTCAATCCTGAAAAATACCAAAGGCTTGCAGAAAAAAGAATGTAGAGGAAAAAGAGATCTTTCTCTTGCTACTTGTGAGAGGATAAAAATTGTAGACCTGAAGAGCCTCGACATAAAATCCCATTGTAAATTCTTCTTCCAACAATGGGGTTTCGAATCTGATGCAACCGAGGAAAAAAAAAGGAGAAAGGAAAAAGAAAAAGGTAAAAGTTAAATTATAAGAGTACTAAGAGGGAAAGCTTGTTGTGGTACGTTGTGATTATACTGGCCTTTTCTTTTACTTGAATAACTTCTACTGTCAGCATCTATACTGTGCTTGTTTTCTTTTCCACATTGCTTGCTAAAGAAAGAACAGCAGTTCAGGAATTATGAGAAAGGCGAGGGACCCTAACCATGGGAGTGAAATCAAGATCAAAACTTGCATTGACCGCTGCTGAGGAGAACACCTGGACACTAGAGATTGGAAAGACAAATTTCACACACGGGCAGTTGGGACTTCGCAATCAATGATATTTCATTGCTGCTTGGAGCTATGCCTGACAGGACTACGTGTAAATCATCTAATGATTCTGTCATCTTACAACGAAGCAAGACAGGGGAAATCTAGCTTTCTATCAGGAAATTTTCATACTCTGAAAAGAATTATATACGAAGCAAGACAGGGGAAATCTAGCTTTCTATCGGGAATTTTCATACTGTGAAAAGAATTATATACAATTTGAGAATAAATTTAACACCAGAGTGTATATGTTTGCACCTAACATAACCTCCCAGGGATAACTTTAAACATGGCATATCAAGAATAAGAGATTTCCTCACCTACATTGATACGACAAGCCATTCTAGAATAATTAACAAGCCAATTGTCTCATACACCCTATCTTGAAAAGAGTGGTTCCCTATACCAATAGGTATTGTATTCTGTTTAGTATCGGGCTTTAGGATTTTAAGTATTATATACCTCATTTCAAAAGACATCATGGATAAATAGAGGAAGATCTGAGGATTGATGTCGTTTCATTCTTCTTATGCTAATCCTTTTAGGTAAAAGGAGAGAACAAGAGACTAATGCCACGAGAAGAGGAAGTATCGTTGATGATCTACCTAAAGAAAGAAGTTGAGTCTGCTCTACTAAGGAATGACTCATTGGAGAAAGAGAATCAGGAATTACGACAAGAAATAGCTCGACTAAAAGCACAGATAAGTTCCCTCAAGGCATATGATAATGAGAGGAAATCCATGCTCTGGAAGAAAATACAGAACTCAAATGACACGTCCAAGACCGAAATGCATCCACAGAAGCTGTCAGATTCTGCCAAAGTGTCGGATCAGGCCGCAGGGCACTTGAATCTAAGGCCAAACATACAGGACTTAGCAGCTAAAAGGGAAAGTTTTTTACAAGTTCCTATCCCACCATCTTCCAGGCCTTCTGCAATCTTCCCTCTGCACAAGCAACTACAAGAAAAATTGCCAACATCAACAGGACCTCCACCTCCCCCGCCTCTGCCAACAAAAATGCTTAATGGTTCGAAATCAGTGCGTCGTGTGCCTGAAGTTATTGAGTTCTATCGCTTTCTTACAAGGAAAAGTGCTCAGATGGATAACAGATCTAACTCTTTAGAAATTCCAGTAGTTACACTCACTACAAACATGATCGGAGAAATTGAGAACCGGTCAAGTTATCTTTCTGCTGTAAGTATCACACTTGCATATTGTCTTGCTAGGTGTTTAAACATTAGGACTCTTAACAAGTTTCATGAATTCTCAGATAAAATTAGATGTGGAAAAACAGAAGGAATTTGTCAATTTCTTAATCCAAGAGGTGGGATCTGCAGCTTTTAAAGACATAGATGATGTGGAAACATTCGTGAAATGGTTGGATAACGAACTATCTTCCCTGATTGACGAGAGGGCAGTATTAAAACATTTCCCACAATGGCCTGAACGAAAAGCAGATGCCCTGCGAGAAGCCGCGTGCAACTACCGAGATTTAAAAAAGCTGGAGTCAGAAGTTTCATCCTTTGAGGACAATTTAAAAGATCCATTGACGGTGTCTTTGGAGAAAATGCAAGCATTGCAAAACAGGCGAGCATGTATAAAAATGAAATTGCAGTCGCTGCATAATTTTGCTCATGTCATTAGAATGCTGACATGGTTAACCATCAAATTTCAGGTTGGAGCGAAGCGTGAGCAATGTGGAAAGGACAAGAGACGGTACAATCAAGAGATACAAGGATTTCCAAATTCCCTGGGAATGGTTGCTCAACTCAGGATTGGTCGGTCAGGTAGGTGGCTTGTAACTAGTTTTACCATACGTTAGGACGGTTCAACCGACAATAGAAACTTACCAACCAATGAAATCAACACGGTCAGGACTATTTACAGGTTTTTAATTTAGTATATAGTTGCAGCGCCAATTTGGTTAAGGGATTGAAAAGTTATCCGCTTCGAATCCAAAACTACAATAATCGAGTAGTTCACCATCCATACCAGAGTTTTGAAGTGTAGTATACGTCTTAGATTATTGGCATTTGTGATAGCTGCGACTCATGTTGATTTGAGGCCCATTACCGTCTGTTTTAACCATAACCATCTCCACATTAATTGCAATGGCTCGGGCTCTTACAACCACACAGCCACACATGATGTCTAAAGCCGGCTATTTAAAACTAAAGACCATGTTAGTGACTCGTTTTCACTTGCACGAATCTTCCACCAGAACGCCAGTATTACACGAAACCTTACACAAGGTTTCATTTTGAGCTCTTTGTAGAAAACACAAACCTGAAGAACTGCACTCTCCAAAGATGATCTCAGACGTCAACTTATAATGTTAAAAAACTGTTTGCAGATGAAACTGAGTTCTCTGAGGTTGGCCAAGCAATTCATGAAGAGGATAACTAAAGAACTGCAACTAAGTGAACAATTGGGAGAAGAAAATCACTTGCTTCAAGGCGCTAGATATGCATATAGGGTACACCAGGTGAGACGAGTTCCTCAAGTACCAATCTTTGTCGTTTCTCTAAGCTTCTAACTATTGGAACGTTCAGTTTGCAGGTGGTTTTGATGCAGACACAATACGTGCATTTGAAGAACTAAAGAATGTTGCCATGACTACTTCAAAGCAATAGTAGTAAGAAAACTATCTTGTCGCAAACCTGCAGGAAGAAAAAAAAAAAAGCGATATACATAATAGAAGGGTAGCTATCAGCATAAAGTGTATTATGTATGTCAATTAGCAAACTAACTTCATTTACCATTGGCATCAGGTAAGATGGTTCAGGAGGTGGAGGTGTGAACTCCATGAAGTTAAAGAGATATGAATTTGTTAATTTTCTTTGAATGTCCAGAAACACACAAAGAAAAGTTAAGGTATGGGGTTGTTGCATTTGCAGCTAATACAGGCTTCGTACAAGAAATTAGAATTGCAATTGCCTGAAGAAAATTCCCCTACTCTTTCAAAACGTTTTAAACAAGCTCTTGATGTTACAAAAATTGTACAGAAGGCACTTATTTTAATGTGCCCCATTCCGATTATAACTTATTTATGTGGCATAATAGGCTACATTGATACCTTATTACGAGTTGTCTTGTAACCTAAAAAGTACAAATAACTTTTAAATAATTCAAAAATTATCGAAGAAAAGTTAATTACGCTCTCCCCTGTAGACCGATTACATCACTCTTGTCGCCCTTCCTTTCTTAGCTTCCTTTACTTTATAAATTCTTCGAACAATGAAATAAAATGTAATGACATCCTTGAAAACCAGTTAAGAGGATTCCTCTATACAGTGATGACTCGGAAGTGTTTTATGTGTGAAGCTTTTGCGGGTTGAATTCTCAAGATTTAGCAGGCATCTCTTGTCTTTTCTTTGGCTACTGACAACCACGTATTCTGTTACTGCAAGTTAGTTTGACATGTACCATAATGACATGAAATTAAGGTATCATACTTAGGATCAATGTTTTGGGTTCCGTACTGTATCGGCCAATACCGAACGGTACATACCGTAGCTACTAAAAAAGGTACCGAAATTTAAATTTTGGTATCAAGTTTAAATATCGGTCAGTACCGGCCAATACCGATTGGTACCGACAATATCGGCCGGTATTGTAAATACCGGGTGGTACCGAAAATTTTAAAAAGTATAAAGACTAAGTTGCAAAATTTTCAAATTTTAAATTAAAAAAAAATATTAAAAATTTTTAAACTTTCCCACCCGTGTCTCTT
>JANZXP010102066.1:0-19941 GCA_027576715.1 Erythroxylum flavicans
TTATCTACTATGCATGTGCATGTATGAATGCATGCATATGTCACTGTTCACTAGCAATTGGTGAGGGGATGTTACATGATAGACATGAAGTACTTCTCGAAACAGGTGGTTTCCCACCGTTCCCGCTTTCGAGATTCCATTTTTGATGGTATTTCCATTTATTTCAATTTTATTTATGTATCGAATTGAAATAGGTGTTGAGATTCGTTGTGTTGAATGTTGAGTTTACGTTTATACTTACCTTCAAATTTTGACTCTTGAGAATAATAAAATTTATTCGTTTGTGTTTCTTTTATTGAGTTGATTGTGGTTTCAATTCTGTTCTTAATAATTCGGCAACAAACTGAGAAGGTGAGCTGGGTAAAAATCATCGATTTGGGCTAATGAGAGTTAGGTGAATCGATAGGTAGAGAATTGAGTTAAACCTGTAGAGTCGTGTAACGAGAGATCAAGCATAGATTCCCGATAGGTTTATAGGCAATTTTAGAACTAATTTAGGTTTTGGACCAATTGCAGATCAAGAGATCGCAATTCCCATAATTTGAATTAGGGATTACCAATTAGGGTTAAGAATTATAACTCAAGAGAGAGTAATTCACTCTAGGATCGTCTAGACCCGCTAATTCAGTAATTGCATAATTTGTTAGGTTTTCTTAGTTACAAATTAAAATCTCCTTTTTCTCTTTTCGTAATTTCTAGATCGATTGGGGTTGGCTGTGATATTGCTATTTTGTTTACTCTTTGACACTTTAATTTCTCATATTTGATTATTGATTGATTTAATTTTTGCATTAGTTGTTTAATTAGATTTATTGCGAACTTAGCTGCCTTTAGATTTTAGGACTAGTTCCCTTCCTCATGGGATCGACACCTTAGGTACTATGCGAATGACCTGTGCACTTGCGGTAATTACAAAGGTTATAAATAGTAAGACTTATAGTGTAGAACGTTGAGCGAACAGTAACCACCTCAACCTCCATCGTTATCTGCTTCATTGATACAACTTGCCCAGAAATCACCATTGTCCTCCTCATTTGCACACCCTCCCTTAAAAACATGGAAGCAGGTGGTTAGAGACTAACCAACCTTAACCCTCACCTTCACGTCACTATAGGAGATGGATGGCAAGCTTGTGGTATATCTAAATCTTTCCACACTCCAAGAGGGAGCTAAGAATTAGGAATCAACTCTTGTAGGGTTCTTTTGTAACAGATAGGCATTTTTCCTACTTATACACCAATGGGCCACAAAAACTTGGAAAGCCATAAGTTTAAATGATGTTTTGCTCACTAAAGACAACCTTATCTCTTCATTTTCTTAGCTGTCTCTGACACTCAAAGAATACTTAAAGATGGTCCTTAACATATGAGGAACCAACCCATTTTCTTACAAGTGTGGCAACCTAGTTTACGATTTGAAACAATCAACTTTCAATATGTCCCTATCTAAATAAATTTCCACAACATTCCCTTGGAATATTGGACCACCCAGGGGTTGAGTTCCTTGGCTAGTTATGTTGGAAAATCACTATGTATGGATGAACATATTGCTATGAGGAGAAGAGTTGGTTACACCCGAATTTGTGTTAACATAGAGCTCTCTAAGGATTTACCAAATGAAATACCTATAATGAGGTTGGGTAAAGATCATAAACTATGTGAGGATAACATTGCCATATCCTACTAATGGAGGCTACCTTCCAAGTTTGGTGGGAAAGTTTGGAAAGCTACTGGGAAAACATTTACCACTAGAAGTTACCAAGAGTTGATGGGATTAGACATATCTGAAAACAATCAATTGTCCTTCACTTGGATACGATGCCCTTTACAACTCTAGTGGAATGGGTCATACCTTCAAAGATGCAACATATGGCACAGGAATTCCTTCTTGAAACATCCTCAAACCAGAACAGGACCCTCTTGTCAAATCAACAACAATTGGCATCTGAGTCCCACAAAACAACCATAAAACCTTTTCCATCGAGCAACCACAACCAAGAGCATGAACTTAGGAATATACCACACGACTCAAGCATAATAGATGGGCTGGTGGGTAATTCCATTGAATCCTCACTCTCTCCTACTTTATCTAATACCCCACTGGTCCCAACTATTGACACCTCTCAAGCTGATACTACTAGAAACACTGCAGAGACGAATGAACATCTTTTCTGTATAGTGGAGAGAAGACATTCCAAATAGGGAAAGAATAAAAGCCCCACTGGTTCACCCCTCTAATGTCCATCCGTATATGGAATGTGTATGGAATAAATAGCTCCTTTAAGTTTTTAGATTTAGGGGACTTTGTTTTACATGAAAAATTGGTGCTCATTGTGATTCTTAAAACAAAAATAAAACTTTAGAACCTTTACAAATTGCAGCTTCTCAGTCCCCGGTGGGGCATACTCTCTAATCATCAACAACATGCTTTTGGCTGCATTATCCTTTATTATAATTAGGAAGAACTCAAAGTTGACTTGTTGGAGTCCACTAAATAAGCTATACATCTCAATCTAATTTTTCTATAGGCAAATGTTATTTTAAACACCTCTATTATCTATGAAAGTAACCACTCATTCCAGAAAAGAAATCTTTGGAGCAACCTCTGAAACTTTAGTAACTGCATAACATTGCCATGGTTGATCTATGGTGATTTTAATTCCACCCTCTTTCCTTCGAAAGCTCAAGGTCATTGTAATCTCAAAAACTATTAAGAGGACTTCATGAATCTGAAATTTTTTGTTAATACATTTACTTAGTTCAATAAACAATCTTCATCTTGGCATGTAAGGAAAAAACTTGATTATGCAATGGTGAATGACGCTTGACTATCTGCCTTTCCAAACAGTTATACAAATTTTAAAGATCCATTATTTTCTGATCATTCTCCAATTCTCGTTGGTAACTTGTTTCAGCAACTCCCTTTTCATTTTCCATTTGGATTTAATAAATATCTTGTTTATGATCTTAGTTTTCCAAATACGCGTAGGTTGGGAGTGAATTTTAGTTATGTAGGTACTCAGCAATATTATTGTGTCTAGAAGTTAAAATGTATCAAGAAAGAGCTTAAATGTCTTAAATCTATACAAGGTTCCACTCTATTTGTTATCCATTTGAGCATATCCAAACTTGAGGCTATTTAGTTCATGCTTACTTTACATCCTATCGACCCGCAACTTATGGAAAAGGAAAAAGCAGCACTCATGAATTATTTGCAAGCTGTGAGTAATCATTATTTCTTACTTCAACAGCAAACAAAAATACAATGGCTTAAGGATGACGATCAATGCACCATCTTTTTCTTTAAATCCATTCTTGCATAGCACAACTTCAACAAAATTTACTTTATCTTCTCTGCAACTGGTGCAATACTCCTGGAACCCCACAAAATTCAAAAGGAAGCTACACGTTATTTGATTTCTCTTCCAAGTTCGTGTAGCACCCTACTCTTATAGGGCATATTCCCAAACATACCGATGGTATTCGAGAACATACTCTATGAGAGTTGTATGCTAAGATAATCAGTCAACTCATTGTAAATGTTTTTCACACATCGCACGAATATTTAGAAAATCAATATTCATTTTCAGCCCATTTTATTCATAAACATTTCCAGTCACAAGTGTCACAAACATTAAACAAATCATTAGAATTCCAGTAATCACTTGGGCCTATTACAGTTACAAAATATGTTTAGTCATAACTATTATTACAAATTGAATTCACGTGTATATTGTATAGAATTCATATATACTTATTCAACAGTTGTAGAAAACAAATCTTAGTACAAAAAAACTGAAGATATATGCAGGTGCAAACTAATCCCAACATATTCACATTTATAAAACTCCTCAGACTATTAATGTTTGGAATTATTGCAATCACATTATAATCAGTTCAATACAAAAATTTAAATAGAAATAATCAATCAATATGAGACCTTTTAGGCCAACTCACAGTACGCTCCAGATTAGCATTTGGTTCGATGATCCAGAAACATCTGGATAGTCAAGTTCAATCTTGTGTATCTGTGTTCAAGCAATACACACATTGTACATATTACTAAATTGCATAATCTCATAAGCATTCATTCATATACATATGTATAAGTGTAACGTATAATGTATGCTCAATTTGACTATTTCAGCTATGATTCCTTAATCACATCTCTTGATCATTTAAACATCATCATTTGAGTATATCTAACTTTTACTTATATTCATAGCTCAAATATACTTGATTATTTTAATATCATCAATCAATCATTCACCAATGTTATTCTAGCATTATATGATCATATATTATCCAAACTCTCATTCATTATTACTTAATACATATTACTCAACTTTTTTCAATCACATTAGCATTCATATTGTCACTTTCATCCATATAACATCTTTAAATTTGCAGAATTTGTCTCAATGATATCAATTATCCATACTTAAATTATAACCTCAATTATCACAATAAACATATCACATATTTAATCACTTAATCCATCATCAAACTAAGTTCATTTCAAGCTTCATTAAAGCCTAAATACACCATAGGAAAGTACCTCACCATTTGTTGTTTCAATTATCATTTCAAAGAAGTGTAATTCATCTAAAAGCCATTCCCATAATAGTGGATGATTTCCTATGAATGTGGGTTACACCAATAGAAACTTTCTAGCAGTTTAAACACTTCCCATAATTGTGGATGCATTCCCACAATCGTGGGTTATCAAAATTTGAAATTTCCAGCTATAGTCTTCCTTGTTTTCTAGATTTCCAAGTCCCATAAGTTACATCTAACATATCTTATGCTTAGTTCATCCTTTCTAGCTTAATTCCTAACCATTTTCATCTCCATTTTAACTCAAAAACACTCATCAAACAGATCATACATTATTGTTCATCAATCATACAAGACAGAACATCAATGTATACATACATTCATCAATGTTTTAGCTCACATTCAACTTCATTATTAACTTAACTTTATCTCTAAACTATCATCTTATTTCTTCTCTTTTAAAGACACTACACTTGCCTTTTCTTTAACTTCAAAGCTTCATCTATTTTTTCATATGACGACTTATAACTTACATTTTTCATATACTTAAAATAGAACAAATTTATATCATTCCTTCATTTACATTTCTGCACACATCTTATACATAAAATTAGGTTATAAACACATCTCTTTATTCATCAATTATCAAATCTTATTCAAACACTAGTTTCATTATTAATCATCGATAAAACAATACATAATATATTATTTATCATTTATATGAAAATAGAACATCAATAAATATTTATGTCTTCATCAACGTTTATGCACACTCATTCATCACCATTTACTCTATCAATCATCCTCTATAACATTCCAAACCTGTTCCTCATCATAACAAAAAAATATGACATAAACCTACTTAATTCCTCATCAACGTATCAACATATTTCAAAACGTTTATCATGATCATTTCATGTCAAATTATCATTATATATGTTTATATTTAAACTACCCATGAAGATTAATAATGTACCTTTATGTTTTAGCTCCAAAGTTTCTTTAAAATTTCGTAACCTTAGCTTCTTCCATGCATACACGATCATCATCATAGAGGGTGGAGTAGGTTAGGTTTTATAGCAACAAGATGATGAAGTCAATGAAAATGGAAGCAGAAAGTGATGGATGAGAATAAGGTTCAACATGGTGAGAGTTGAAGATGTCGTAAATGGAAAAGAAGAAATGAAGAAGATGAAGAATGAAATAAAGAGAGAAGAAGAAAGCATCAAATGAAGATGAAAGACAATATAAGATGGTCTTTCATTAAGTGAACTAGTTATGGGTGAGATGTGTGGCATATGGCATGACACTTGTCACTTGCCACATGTCTTATTCTTTTGGATTCATTTGGACCCTTATTAATAACTAGTGTATTTGTCTTAAATTTCTCTTCCAATTGTCTCCTAATTTTCTATAACACTTGTCATTAAATCTTAATGCCACATATCAATTATTTTTATTTCCATATATTAACTATTTCTGCTACCATTTATCAATTGTCTTGCCACTTGGAAATTTTCCTAGTCCAAAAATACTCATAAATATAAAATTTTTTCCAAATTTTCAACAAAAAATCTAAATCAATATTTATACTTATCAAATCAATTTTCAAGACATAACATTCACTATTCACATCATAATCATATTAGAATCATTTATAACCTAGAATATGTCAAATGAGTGCATAAACAATCATTGTAATGTGTGCAAAAATCAATTCATGTGTGTTTGTATGCTACTGATATGTATGAGTATGCAATGCATCTTATAATTTCTCAATACTATTTTCATGTACAAAAATCTAGGATTCTAACCCTTAATATGGGAAAATGGAAAACTACAATTTTCCCCTTTAAGAAATTTCGTCTTCGAAATTCTTATTTGATTGTTCAAATTGATGGGGGTATTGTTTTCTCATATTCTCCTCCGTTTTTTCCACGTAACTTCTTCACCAGAATGATTTCTTCCAAAGGACTATAATCGATGGAATTACTTGATTTTTTGGTTGCTTATTCAGATACCCCACTATTTTAACTGGTTTCCTCAATATATCTCAGATTACTTGCAATTTCATTTCTTTTGTCAATAACAAATATTTTGTATCATACTGATATCTCCTAAGCATACTCACATGTAACATATTGTGAATCTAAGACATCTTTATTGGTAAGGCTAACTTAAGTTAATGGTCTTATTCTCTCAATAATCCCATATAGACCAATATATCTCGAGCTTAGTTTACCCTTTTTACGGAACCTCAGCACACCTTACCGAGGCAATACTCTCAGAAACACTTTATTTATCTCTTAATATTTCATATCTTTGGTGTTGATCCACCTAACTCGTTTGTCTTTCTTGAGTCACTTTAATTCTGATATAGATCAATTTCATTTATCAACAGTATCTTGAATCAATTCTTGGCCTTAAACAATCCTTAGGCCCTCTTCATCCCAATATAAAGTTGGAGGACTCTTTCTGTCATATAATGCCTTAGATACCACTGTGATAATGATTGTTATAATCAAATTCAATTATAGCTGTATATTGATTTCATGCTCCTAGGAGATCTAAAATATAAGTTCTAAGCATATCTCCAACAGTTAAGACTGTTTACAAATCAAACATTTAGCCGTACATTCAGCCATTTACTTCTTCATCCTTGGTCCTTGAATGCTATTTCAGCGTATTATTAACAGAATGTATAGTATAGGCCGCTATGTGTGTTTCCTTCAAAATTTCTTTTATCAATCATCTATGTCAGGTACATATACTCCTTACTTCAACCATAATATATTATTTTCCAATTCAAACTTCGAATTCTAATTCGAATTCACTTTCAATTTCTTAATAAGATCCACTAATTTTAAATCCTTACTTTGGGCTATTCTAATCCTTTCATGCAAAACTAGTCTTAAATTCAATATAGCAAAATAATACTTCATTTTGCCCTAATTCAACTCAATATTCAACGCTCTTAATTGAACAAGATTTTGTAACGTCGATAGCTAAATTTGTGCTACACTACAATTGGATTTTCTACTTAATGTATTAGATATTACATTAGATTTATTAGGATGCTACTCAATTGTACAATTACAATTTAAATAACTGTATCCATTGTCTCTGTCTCATAATTAACTCTTTTTGACTCAATAAATATCTCAAACTTTAATAATCTGTATAAATCTGAAATGTTTCACCCTACATATAATATCTCAAAAATTTTCAAAGCAATTACTATTATAGCAAGTTCTAAATCATATACTAAATAATTTAAACTCGTGAGACCTTAACTGTCTCAATGCATATATATAATCACATTACTAAGCTACATCAGAATACATCCTAATTCTTGATGTAAAACATCACTATAGACTACATAAGCTTTAGATCCAAACAAAATAGCTAACACAGTTGTTGTAATTAGTCGGTGTTTTACTTCCTCAAAATTCTTTTACATTTATCAGTCTATCAGAATGATATATTCTTCCTTAGAAGTTTTGTTAGGTAAAACCCTTTAACATCTCATATACATTTCGCAGAGTTTCCCCACTTCGTTATTACCTCTACTTTCTTTGGATCTACCAATATGCCCTATTCAGATACCATATGTCCCAACATATAACTTGATCAAGCCAAGTTTCACTCTTACTGAACTTTGCATATAGTTGTTTTGCTCTTATAATTTCTCTACTTTTCGAATACATTCAATATATCATCTTATGAAAATAGTCACTAATTAATCCAAACAAGGTTGGAAAACTTTATTCATTAATGCTATGAATACTACCAGGAGCATTTATCAACCTAAAAAGGTAATACAAATAACTCAAGATTCCCATAACTAATTCTTGAAATTCTTACATAACTAATTCTTCATATGAGGTAATGATATCTCATGTTTTTCTCAGTCTCCCAATTGACTTCTTTTATTGAATGATTTTGTCCATTCATTCGAGTTCCTTTGATTTCTTATCGACTTATTTTAATGTCTGATCGTTCTTACTAGTTTCTTCACACATTTCAATTCATTTATAAGTCTCAATTTGTCTCAACACAAATGTCAAACCTAATTTGTACCTTCTGAATATAATAATATAGAATACATCGTGGACTAAGTTTCTTTAGCAGTAGTAATAGTATCACCTCTAATTCATGATGCTAATAATGCAATTGGCCTACTTTACATTAACAAAATACATGTACTCTTTATAGCATATTTAACTTCTCATGTCTGAGTTCCATTTCTAACTGACTCCAATATTCACTTCTGATTTGTTTAATACTCATTCATTCCTAAAAATGAAACATTTGATTTACATGATATAACTTGAAGAAAATCTCTATCAAAGAGGATTTCTCTCCTCAACCATCTGTACGCTTTACATATTCTTTATCAGTCAACTATATTTGTCATCGCTTTTCAGCCATTTTTAATACCGTAATAAGATAGATTTTAATGATTCGTGATATTTCAATAAGGTCAATTCTATCATATCCTACATAATCAGAATATTCTTTATAATAAAGTTCAGTGAAGTAATAGTTAGATTTATTTACTGTTATACTTTTGTATGTACCATCAAAATCATTACATCTTATATAGAGATGTATTTCTAAAAAATCACTAATTAATATCTTATGCCAATGATACCTTAATCTCAATTGATTATAGACAACATTTCTCCTTTTGTGCCTGCCCATAATCATGGTGGACCTTCCTATGATCGTGGTGAACCTTCCCAAGATCATAACAGAAGTTTGTGGAACTGGCCACGATTATGGGGACTTTGCCACGATTGTGACAGAACCAAATAATCTCGGCCACAATCGTGGGGACTATGCCACGATCGTACCTTGCTCCCTTTTTCCTTCCTTTCTCTTTGAATTCATCACATAGTAACATCATTTACACTCTCAATTTATCCCTAATTGATCATTATAAATGCTTTCATACGTTACTCTAAGTCATCTCAGAATTTTAACTATGGAAACTATAACTAAAAAGTATTCAATATGTTATAGATCACTTCCTATACCATCTCCAAACATATAATAGATAGATACTTAATAATATCACTTGTCAAGGTAATCACATTACCAAATATACACTCACAATAACAAATCAACTTAACCTTAAGGACTTCCATATATCTCGTTATTATTTATTTCTTCTCTCAGTCATCATTTATTTCATCCTACACATGTACATTTTCAATCAATTCAAAATTATAGATTGTAACCATCATAAAATTTTGATCACAAATCCACTTACATATTCTTATATTAAATCATAAATCTTATCACATCAATCAAATAACCATTTCAATTCCAAGTTCAACTGCTCAATGTCATAGTAAATTTTGTTTTCTTTCAACTTGGCTTGTGCATATTAAATCTTGTGATTTCTGTCTATGTCTTCATTTCCCTCAGTTAATCTTAGAAAATATTTTCACATCCATATCAATTTAACGATATATATAACCATAGCACAATATTGATATCTTATTTGATGATACATCAACCAATACGAATGCACAGAATCTTTGTTTATCACATCGAACTATATAGTATTTCTTATTTCTTGATATTCACATACCCTCACTTTCTTGCATTCTAATAGATCAGTATCCTTCTTATTCCTTCTAATAACTCAAACTCTTAACGAATGTTTATGCATGTGACTTATGCAAATGCAACTCAAATTAGAGATCCGTTGCCACTGCATGCTATGACATGTCTAAAATGTATGTACCTTGACACATAATTTGAAAAATATCTATATAAGATACTAAGCCTGGGCTCTGATACCAATTTGTAGCACTTTACTCTCATAAGGCATATTCCCAAACATACCGAGGGTATACGAGAACATACTCTACAAGGATGGCACTCTAGGATAGTTAGTCAACTTATTGTAAATTTTTTTTATACATCATTTGCATATTCAGAAAATAAATAATCATTTTTGGCCCAATTTATTCATAAACATTTCTAGTCACAAGTTTCACAAACATTAAACACATCATCAGAATCCCAGTAATCATTTGGGCCTATTACAATTACAAAACATGTTTTGTCATAATTGTTATTACAAACTAAATTCACGTATACATTGTACAAAATTCATATAAACGTATTCAACAGTTGCAGAAAACAAATCTTAGTAAAAAAACTGAAGATATATGCATGTGCAAACTAATCCCGAACTCTATTTTATTTAATTGCAGTGGCTATACTCTAATTTTATCTAGCTAAATACCCCTTGAACTAGAAAAACAATTTTACAATTTTGGTGAGTTTTGTGAACTCAGTGAGCGAACAATCTGATGGGCTCACTCATATCAACAAAAAACAATTCACATATTTATATTCATAGGCAATTCACATATTCATATCTAGAACATCATTGCACATTTCAGTTTCGGAATAATACATATCTCACTTCAGTCGTTCATTAAATACAAATTAATTTATATATATATATACAATGCATATGTGACTTGCTTTTAGTTGTTCCTTTGTTATGAACAAATGCCTTTTTAACTGTCCCATATTCATTGTAGATACCAGCTCATTAATAACTTTCCCATATATGTTGGGGATACCGGTCTCATTATACATACTGAGCCTTTAGCTCTTAATCACATTATAAGCTTTAAGCTCTTTTTCTGTGGCTACTCCAATTACAATTAGCTTTATCCGATCATACATATCATGTAATGAAATCTATAAATTCACATATATGTAGTCAATCGCATTTATTTACTACGCATTCACTTTTTCACACTTTCATCGGATCTATGTTTTGCATTCAACAAAACGTTGATAGAACTTATTTCTTTCTCATTCGAATTCAATAAAGCACTTCCAATACATTCACATGTATCAAACTCCTCGGACTATTAATGTTTAGAATTATTGCAATCACATCATAATCAGTTCAATACAAAAATTTAAACTGAAATAATCAATCAATATGAGGCCATCTA
Organism: Erythroxylum flavicans; assembly: GCA_027576715.1. Lineage (NCBI taxonomy): Eukaryota > Viridiplantae > Streptophyta > Magnoliopsida > Malpighiales > Erythroxylaceae > Erythroxylum > Erythroxylum flavicans. The sequence goes on from JANZXP010102066.1 coordinate 11,549, forward strand.
GGTCAAGTCACAGTACGCTTCAGACTAGCATTTACTTCCATGATTTGTAAACGTCTGGGTGGTGAAGTTCAATCTTGTGTATCTATGTTCAAGCAATACACACATTGTACACATTACTGAATTGCATAATCACATAAGCATTCATTCATATACATATGTATATGTGTAATGTATAATGCACGCTCAATTTTACTATTCCGGGTACGTTTCCTTAATTACATCTCTTGATCTTAACATCATCATTTGAGTATGTCTAGCATACACTTAGATTCATAGCTCAAATGTAGTTGATTATTTTAATATTATCAATTAATCATTCACCAATGTTATTCTAGTATTATATGATCACATACTATCCAAACTCTAATTCATTCTTACTTAATACATATTGCTCATCTTTTTTGAATCACATTAGCATTCATAGGGTTACTTTCATTCTTATAACATCTCTAAATTTCTAGAATTTTTCTCATTGATATCAATCATCCATGCTGAAGTTATAACCTCAATTATTAACCGAAACATATCACATATTCATCATCAAACTAAGTTCATTTCAAGCTTCATTCAAGGCTAAATGTGCTATAGGAAAGTACCTTACCAATTGTTGTTTCAATCACCATTTAAAAGAAGTGTAACTCATGTAAAGGCCATTCCCACGATCGTGGATGACTTCTCACGATCATGGGTTACACTAACAGAAACTTTCTAGCACTTTAAACACTTCCTACGATCATGGACGCATTCCTACGATTGTGCGTTATCAAAATCTGAAAATTCCAGCTATATTCTTCCTTGTTTTCCATACTTCCAAGTCCTATAAGTTACATCTAACATATCTTATGCTTAGTTCATCCTATATAGCTTAATTCCTCATCATTTTCATCTCCACGTTAAATCAAAAACACTCATCAAATAGATTGTGCTTTATTGTTCATCAATCATACAAAACAGAACATCAATGTATACATACATTCATCAATGTTTTAGCTCACATTCAACTTCATTATCAACTTCACCTTATCTCTGAACTATCATCTTATTTCTTCTCTTTTAAAGACACTACACTTGCCTTTTCTTTAACTTCAAAACTCCATCTATTTTGCCACATGACAACTTATAACTCACATTTCTTATATACTCAGAACAAAACATATTTATATGATTCCTTCATTTGCATTTCTACATTCATCTTATACCATCTCTTTATTTATCAATTATCAACTCTCATTCAAACAATATTTTCATTATTAAACATCCATAAAACAATACATAATCTATTATTTATCATTTATACAAAAATAGAAATCAATAAATATTCATATCTTCATCAACGTTTTTGAACACTCATTCATCACCATTTACTCTATTAATCATCCTCTATAACATTCTGTAATTTGTTACGCATCATAAACATAAAAATATGTCATAAACCTACTTAATTCCTCATCAAAGTATCATCATATTTCAACACATTTATCATCATTATTTCATCTCAAACTATCATCACATAAGTTTATATTTAAACCACCCATGAAGATTAATAACATATCCTCTTGTTTTATCTCCAAAGTTTCTTCAAAATTTTGTAACTTTAGGTTCTTCGATGCATACGTGATCATCATCATGGAGGGTAGAGTAGGTTAGGTTTTATAGTAACAATATGAACATGGAAGTAGCAAGTGGTGGATGAGAACAAGGCTCAACATGGTGAGAGTTGAAGGTGTCGTAAATAGAGGAGAAGAAATGAAGACGACGAAGAATGAAATTAAGAGAGAAAGCATCAAATGAAGATGAAAGATAAAATAAGATGGTCTTTCATTAAGTGAAATAGTCATGGGTGAGATGTGTGGCAAGTGTCATGACACTTGTCACTTGCCACTGGCCACATGTCTAATTCTTATGGCCTCAGTTGGACCCTTTTTAATAACTAGTCCATTTATTTCAAATTTCTAATTCAATTGTCTCCCAACTTTCTATGACACTTGTCATTAAATCCTAATGCCACATATCAATTTTTTCTATTTCCATATATTAACTATTTCTACTACCATTTATTAATTGTCTCGCCACTTGACATTTTTCCTAGTCCAAAAATACTTATAAATATTAGAAATTTCCCAAACTTTCACCAAAAATTCTAAATCAATATTTATACTCACCAAATCAATTTTCAATACATAACTTCACTATTCACATTAGAATCATTTATAACCCAGGATATGTCAAATGAGTGCATAAACAGCCATTGTAATGTATACAAAAATCAATTCGTGTCTGTGTGTATGCTACTGATATGTATGAGTATACAATGCTCCTTATAATTTCTCAGTATTATTTTCATGTACAGAAATCTAGGGTTCTCATCCTTAATGTAGGAATACAGGATACTACGATTCGTTTGGTTCTTTGATTGTATCTCTCAATGAATTGAGCTTACTAAACATGGAATAAGTTTCTTCTCTTAATTATGAGGTTCTCATCCTATCAGTTGATTACAGTGAAATAGAAAAGGATTATCTTTGCTATGGATGGTTCAAAAGCACTTGGACCTAATGCCTTTAATAGCCATTTCTTCAAAAAATCATGGCTTATCATAGGATCTTTTATGAAACAGGTAGTTCGGGAATTCTTTACCAATGGGATCTTCTTTAAAAAAATTTATCATACATTTTTATACTTGATCACTAAAAGTCTCAACCCCTCTACATTTCGAGACTTTTGACCTATCACATGCACTAACTTCCTCTATAAGATCATCTCTAAGATACTCACCATAAGATTGAAGAGGGTCTTATCTCCCTTGATTAGTGACAACCAAAGAACTTTTATGCAGGATTGCCAAATAAATGATAATATAATTATAGTCCAAGAAGTTCTTAAGGGATACTCTTGCTCCAATTATGATCCCTACTGTACAATGAAAATTGATTTTCATAAAGCATTCGACAACATCAGCTGGGATTTTATATGGATTGTGTTCTAAGCTTTTGGTTTCCCTACTAAGTTCATCACTTGGCTAAAGGAATGCATCACTTCTACTTCCTTCCAAGTGTTCATCACTTGGTTAAAGGAATGCATCACTTCTACTTCCTTCCAAGTGCTTATTAATGGAAGACATACTAAGTTTTTTAAGGAAACTAGGGGGCTCTATCGGGGGGATCCTTTATTCCCCTTCATTGCTCAAGTGGGCAAGTTTTACAATTTCTTATCCCTCAATATACCGTAAGTGCACGGGTCATGAGTGTAGTACATGAGGTGTCGATCCCTTGAAGAGTTGGTGAACTAATCGATTCTAAGTTATTTAAGATCTAAAAGGCCAATTAAAACAAAAATAAAAAATAAAAAAAGTAAACAATCAAAATGTATTGATTGAAAATGAATTCATAAAATTAACACAAGGAATCAAAATTGAGCATCGCCAAACGAAAATTGGAATTAAAATAAGGAAGATTAACAAATTATGAGAAAGGGGATTTATCTTATTATTAATGCTAAATTAGTCACTTTTAGGTTAATGTGGTATCAGTCTAAAACTTTTGAAGGGTGGATTACTCTCTCTAAAGTTAAACCCTAAATTATAAACCCTAATTGAATTATAGAATTTGTAATCTCTCAATTAACAAAAAACCCACACATCCAATTTGTAGCATCCTACTTCCATCCGACACGTGCTCGTATGCCTTCTGACATTCAAGCATTTTCCCAATGGAAGTAGTGCAATAGAGCAATCACTTTCACTTATCATGGCATCATAATTAAAACATAAGTACTCAATGGCTAAAATTCAATTCCTTATTTTCATTTCATAAAACAGAAAATATAAATACAATATCAAAAGGAAATCAGAGTTTACAGCTCCGTTTACAAAATATGCTATATGAATGAGGAACTTAAAAACTCTATCACTTTAGTCTTAGCTGAATGACTTTTGAGCCATTTCTTCTATCCAAAACATAAGAACTAATCTTCCTTTGGAGTGGCTTAGCAACCAAGTCACCTCTCTCGTACTTGGAAATCAACATTGTAATTTTGGTGAGTTTTACAAACTTCATAAGCAAGCCATCCTCGATGGTTCACTCATATCATATAACAATTGATATACAATTCATATAATGACATAATTCACATCACTTCATTAGTTAACATGATCAATCAAAGAAAATTTTGTTCATTTATTTCATATTTCACATTTAGGACAATTCATACACTCAATTTGATCATTCATATAATACATATCAAGTTGTAGTTGTAATGCTCATGAGACTCACTTTGAATTATTACGTTGTTATGACCAAGTGCCTTTTTCACTGTCCTGTATCCATTGTGGATATCGGGCTCATTAATAACAGTCCCGTATCTATTGGCGGTACTGAGCTCATTATACATAGTGAGCCAGAGGCTCTTACCACATTCTAAAATTCAAGCTCTTTTTCACTGACGACTTTGGTGACAACTGCCTTTATCTTATCATACATTCATGTAATGAAATGCATCATATGTATTCAATCAATCACTTATTTTTGATCATTCACATTCACATTCACATTTTTCTTTAGACCGAAGTCTAGTATTCAATAATAATATTGAGTACACTTATTTATGACAAATTCATATACAATAAGCACTTCCAATATGTTTTTTAGTTATCAAATGCCTCGGCCATTCAATGTCTGAAATTAACACATTCACATCATATGACAATTTAATACAAAATTTTAAACAACCAATTAATCAGTATGAGACGATCTAGGTTACTCATAGTATGCTCCAAATAGCTAATACCTTGATGTACCAACAACGTTTGGATGTTGTCGCTCTAATTACTCTTCTATATCATGTAACACATACATAATTACACATTACTTAGTTGTGTAATCACATTAATATTCATTGATACATATATGTATGTATGTTATGTACAACGCATGCTTAATGACAATCCTAGGTATATTTCCTTAATTCACTTCTCAGAATCATTCAACATCATCTTTCAATCATCCATTAATATCTAATACACTTTACTCACTTTAATCACCTAATTTATCATCAAATAGGGCCCTTCAAGATGTCATTCAAGCCTAAATACATCATAAAAGTACCTTCACATTGGTTGTTTTAAACATCGCTCAAAAGATAAGCTTCTTACTCAATGTGTCTGCCTACGATCGTGGTGTCCCTCCCATGATCATGGTAGAAACTTGTGGGACTAGACATGATTATGGGGATTCTGCCACAATCGTTATAGAACCATGTTTTTTCCAGGACACGATCATAGGGTGAGGGCTACGATCATGCACTATATTTTCTTCCTCCATTCTCATAAATTTAGCTTATATATACTAACATCAATTTCACACCAAATGTTCCATTATTCACATTCCTTTATGTGACTTCATTACATACTAAATTAGTTATATTAAAATCCACAAAACACTACTCATTTGATCTCACAAATTTAGCTTATATATACTAACATCAATTTCATACCAAATGTTCCAGTATTCACATTCCTTTATGTAACTTCATTACATACTAAAACAACTACTAAATTAGTTACATTAAAATCCACAAAACTCTACTCATTTGATTCATCATCATTCTCTTAATCTGATTCATTCATGAAATCGTATCATACAAGCATTTCTAACTTTTCGATACTATATTCAAGACATCCCATGTAAGGTTAATTATTTCTACTTCATTCCTCTTTTTATTCTCTCCTCATTCCTAACTTAATATCAAGCATAAAGCAATTTGTAACTTAAGGTTCATCAATCATATACAAAAATAGAACATATCATTCTCCATTTTACTAAATTCTCACTCCATCTCATTTCAAGAGCATTATTAAACACCCTTCTTAAACATAAACTTCCCCTTTCATTAAACCCTTAATTTGGAACTTAATTTGTAACACCCACATACCCCCTGGGAGGATATATAGATGCTACATAAAATAAAACCAAAGTAATTCAATGTATACTAAAGCACTTCTAGAAACTCAATGAGCATACATTTCATTCATCATTGGTTGGGTCATACTTAGAACCTAACATACACATGATACTTATTACATATAAGCCTTATATCCAAATCCAAACTGTAGTAAGGATTTTACAAACCATTAAACAAAACACAAAATACATCATATCTCATTGCATTAAAGAACAACTCAAAACAAACTGAACATTCCCAAAATAAAACACAATCTTCTTGGACACTGTAGTTGTCTTTGTCCCAGTCTCAAATCTTCTTATCAGAACCTACATGTGGGTAAAACCACCGTGCTAAGCATATAGCTTAATAGGGAATAACTAAACAATATATAAACTGACAACTGTCTCTAATAGTCGACTAGCATATTCATGTGCTAGATCTTAACGAATCTCAGAAAAACTTTAATTATTTAAATTACTAAACATTCCACTATCATTTGCATCAGAACATAATAGCACATATCATAACAGAATATATTTACGTCAAACTTATAAATATCCGAACAGATTATCAGAATCATAAAATAAAACATTAAAGTATGTGAATAAATCTTGCTTATATCAGAACAATATTTAGCTATATCAGAATTGAACATAGCTTATATCAAAATTGAACATAGCTTATATCAAAATTGAACATTTATCAGAACACAAAACCAGTTAGCCTACAAATCTTTTTACAGAAGTGGGTAATAGGACCAAAACAAGATATACCTATTGGTATCAATGAACGGGTGAGACTTATGTCTCAGACATCAAAGTGTCATTATAAGGAGACATCGAAGTGTCAACACCTTAAAAGTGTCCAGGAGCAGCTGTAGACCCTTCTAGGCATACCTATTTACTCACAACTAGGACTTGACAGTTTTAAAACAATCCATTTTATATTTCACAATTACATGCAAAAGATGATATGTCTTTGTTCCACTTTCCTTAAATTGAACATATACATATGCACATCCAACTAATCATACCATATAAGCATAAACATTTGTAATAATGTACCATTAAAGGCATGATGTATTTCTCATTCCTTATCATGACACAAAGTTCCAATTTGTAAACAATCATATTCAATTCACATCACATAAACCTTTTGAAACATATTGGTATTTATAAGATCACATTCATCTTTAAACACATCATTCTTTTCAACATTAGACACATTATTAATTAACCTCACATTCTTTAAGTAATTATCTCCATTAATAAACCAAAACTCAATTACCTTTTACTCCATTAATCTAACATCATCTAGGTTCATTTTTAATCTCAATTAAGCTTAATTAAACCATTGTTAAAAAGCCCTAACCTTATATACGTCAACAATTACGCAGAACTAAGTTTTTCACCTTCTTAACCCTTTTCCAGATTTTCTGAGGACAAGTTTCAGGTCAGTTTTGTATAGCCATTTTGACATAGAAATTGAGGTCTTTGTGTAATAAATTATTATAAACAATTGTTCCTCTATGTCTTAATTTTCTAACTAAATAAAATTAATGCAATTTGGTACATTATTTCTAGAGTTATACTCAAACTACTGCAAACGATTCTCAACCGGGGATAACAACCAGTATTCAACTTCAAGACAAATTTCATAACCCTTATAGATAGAACTAAAATTTGATTCCTCCATAAATATTGCTGAAATATGAGTTTAGTTTAATATAGAATTAAAATCACCCCATTTGGATATCCACAGGTCAAGTTATGGCTAAAATACCGATGTCTATTCAATGGAACCACTATAATTGTCATACACCTTCAACACCCCTTCACCATAGTTTATCAATTCCACCTTATTCATGCCTCAATTCCACATCAATTTCATGTCCAGAACTAATTCAAAAATTATTCATTAACTAACTTACAAATCAATCTCTTCCACACATCAAAACCAAACCAGAAATTATCACACAAATATCATTTTTCCAGCATTCATTTTTCATCATCTTAACACATATTCCATACTAATTCAATTATCATACAACTTATATTAATACAAGCTATCAAGTTTATAATTTTCTTACCTCTTTAACTTCAAATTCAACTCCAAAGAACCAGCTATTCCATCCCTTCCAAGCAACCAACACAAGTCCAAAATCAGGGTGCAAATCTTAGCACTAAGAAGACAGCATAGAAGATAACATAATCTACTTTCTTGATGCAATATTTGGTTAAGAATTTGAAGTGATAATGCATGGATTTTCAGCAAAATTTTAGAAATGAAAGAGAGGGATAGTTTTGGTGGAGAGGTTTCTGTAACATCCCGTTAACCATGTTAAGCTAGAATAAATAATTATGAGAAATTTCTGTGAAATTAGGAAAATACACCTTATGCATAAGTTAATTGTGACATACACATTTATTTTGCACATTCATATGATTGTACAT
>JANZXP010102118.1:0-19923 GCA_027576715.1 Erythroxylum flavicans
TCAATTTATACTGATTAGCTGAAATATGCAATTCACAGGATTGATGCCAGTTTTACGCTCTAACCCCTATTTCTAGGTGAATTAGAATATTTTGACTAAACCCCTATTTCTAGATGGAATTATAGCCAATACTCGCGATAATTAAACCCCGGCGGATGTGCCGCAGATTCAAAGACCACTTCTACACATATACGACATATTAAATCCAGCTTTTCACCCTGCTTATTTCTAAATCAAGGGTTGCTATGGCTCTACCAACACAAATCAGAATTACACAACGCTAAAGAGGCAATCATGCAACTCTAAGTACAAATAATTCAAGCGCGCAACTTAAATCACATGAAAAATATTTAAAACATGTAGATAAATATGATCTTGGATAAATCATGGCCAAACCAATATAAAAATTCAGAATTTCAATCAACCATCATCTATCTTAGGAGTATACCGAGAGTTTAACCACTCATGATTGAAATAGACATCTTAATAAAATTAAAGAGTACGAAAAGACAGCTCCCTATAAAAGTTACAGTGATCTCTAAGGCTTAAGAAGTCCCCACGCGTGAGAGCTGCAGCCGCCCAAACCTCCAAAAATCTGTCACTCCTCGTCTATTATGCCACCGCTCTCACTATTTATGATGTGTCGAATTAAAAAGTTAAGCCTTTTCTTTCATTGTCTACGCAAGCCACTTACGCCCCAAAACCTTCCTGCCTTCCCCAACGTCAACGTTTTGTCTATTTATTGCTTTATATTCTTCGGCCCCTCTACTGTACCGTTTTGGTTTTTATCTCCATGTTCTGCGTTTTAAAGCCCATCTCATTGTAACTCATTAATTTCCTAAGTCACACATAAAGAGTTGTCATTTTGGTCTTAGGTTGTCTTGCTTCTGCATTTTAAGTTTTTGGTTGTTAGACGAGGCCATGTCTAATTAGGGTCAACGTCTAGTTCAACGGACTAAATGTAGTGCTTTCGACTGACTTTAATTTCTTTATGTACTTGAAATCATTAACCCACATAAATATTGTGCCTCTAATTAATAATTTTAATTAAACGAGTTATAAATCATACGAAATCAATATAAAATTATGGTAAAAATATGGTTATCTTTGACTCGCATTACATACCCCAAACTTAAATCATTGTTCGTCCTCGAACAATTTAAACATTTAAGCACAAAAGATCAGATTTTACACATCTCAAGACGACTCATTAAGAAAATTCCCTTAATCTTATGCCACACATATAAGCGATCATAGCTCAAAGAATTCCCAAGTCAATCTATCGTGCAAATCATGCAAACTCTTTCAAACGTCGATACATACAAGCCACCCCTAAAATCAATGTTTCCAATACGACTCATTTATAAAAATACTAACATCACATAATCGCAAACCATCGTTATTGAATCCCTGAAGCATGACTACATCTGGCTACCCTCACAAATAAAGTTCACTCACGCTCATAGTGTATATGGGAAAAATTCACTCAAATTAATGTCATTCAAAATACGCCGCTTCATAGGCTTGCAAGGAATCTCATAGAAAATACGACATTCATGCACACATCAAAGGGTCTTATTTGGGTTGTAACGGGGTTAAGGTCACAGGTGGGATCATTTTGGATACAGTAGCTAAAATGCCACAAAAATCTATAATATCAATGCATCATAAAAACCAAAACTCATAGAATATTCTCCATATGTATCAAAACCCATACAAATCACTTAAATGTACCCGTAATCCCCCCAAACTTGAGATTTTGCAACATATCAAAATAGAATTGGAGCATAGTGCCTTTTGCCGTTTATTTAATCAAACCCCTTTTTTGTTTTTTTGTTTTTGTTTTTTTCAGTGCGTTTCTTTTTCACTCTCACTCATGGTGTACTCACCTTTTACACGCACTTACATTTATATATATTTTTCTTTTTTTTAAAACCACATCATTTTTCACGAATTAGAACAAAAGCTCTTAATTACCTTTCTTCATTCTCAAGTAAACCCCCAACCTCACCATACACCACCATATACACCAAACTCCCTCAATTCCAAGCATAATGCATTGAAAATTATAAATTCGATGGCAAGGGTCAAGAAAAGCTAAACGGAATATTGGCTAAATATATATGGGTTAATTTTTAAAAATAAGACTAGAAAGGCTCAGAGCAAAATCCGAACTCTCCAACGACAATGTGCAAATAACATAACACAAAGAAATCAAACAACAAATAAAAAAAACAAAGAAATCAACTTTAGCATCGTAAAAAACACCCTATGTACAGATATATACAAAGAATGTCCTGATCCATCCTAGAAGGATAAAAATCACAACATTTCTATTTAACAATGGTAAAATACTTGTTTTCTTTCTCCCGCTGTCTCGAGAGGCAAATGCAAACATCACAGGAAAATAGGAGAAAATCGATCGAAGAGATACTTAAACTTGTGACTAACCAAGATTGACAAACAAAGAGCCGATCTAGTCAGTAAAAGATGTAGAAATGAAGACCGCAACTGAAAATACAATAGATAGTAAAAAAGAAGTGATAGGATTACAGACCGTGTTTTGATATAGTCAATGACTTTGATACGTGGGTAACACGTTGGAGATCGCTAGTTTTGGGAAGACTTGACAGATACTACAGAGGAAGAACTGAGTTCCAGAAAAAGGTAAAGCTTTTTTAAGAACAATAAAGAAGTAAAGAAAATGTTTGGGTTTTAACAACATTTTCTACAATTCGTAGCAAATTTATACTTTTAGGTGACGATTTAACAAATTGGTAGCAAAATGTTGTACATTTTGCAATGTTATAGGTGTTCTGTAGCCAAAGCTTGGCATTTTCCAATGAATATTAGATTCGTCGCAAAATGTGAGAAATCAAAATAATATAGCTACGTTGTTTTCAGCGTTGTTCGAAACGTATTGGCGACGGTTATCAGATATCGTGGCTAAAGGTTTTGCATTTTACGACGAATCTTGTTTTCGCCGCTGAATGTTACAACGGTTAAAAAAATTTTAGGTGCGATGACATCATTTGTCGTTAGACAAACAACATCGTCCCACCTAAGTAAAAATCAAACTTGCAGCCTTCCCCCTCCCTCTCCCTCGTTTCTACGTTTTCTCTCAACAGTCATCGAATTTCTCTGTCTTTCTTCAATCCCCTTTTTGCTGTTCTTCTCGATTTTATGTTCTTATCTTCCCCCCATCTATCATCTCGTGGAGTTTAGCTCAACCTAATAAGTTCTCTTTCATTTGTTGTGGGTTTCTTTTTAAATTTCTTAAAGATACCGAATGTAACAATGTTGTGGTTTCTTCGATTGAATTGAGTTATTTGCATGGATTGAAGGTTGATATTGTTGGGTTTCTGTTGAATTTTTCAAGGTGATGGTGAAGAAAGGGAACAGAATGATGACGTGTTGAATAAATGTGTGTCTTATGTTCTGCTTTCAACGTGTTTGATGAAAGTCTTGTTCTATAGTACTGTAATTTTAATGATGTCTCTGGAATTAGGGGGCAGGCACTTTGGATATGTAGCTTTTTATTTTTTGCTTGCTAAACCATGTCTTTTAATAGGTCAGTTGTAGTTTGAAATGTCTTATAATTTCTATGTCAATGTATGCTTTAGTGTAATCCTTATAGATTTTTAGACCCAACAAAAATTGGTTATTTCATCTCAGCTTCTACGTTATCTTCATTATGTTCTGTTTCAAAATGCTTAACATCTTTGCCAACTAGTTTGCCTCAAAATGTAAACAAATAAAAATAAGACCTCCAAGACTTGTTATTCCATCACTTCCAGCTAGAATATATCTTTATTGAAACCCGTCATTTGTACCTTTCTCTTTTATGTTATCTTCTTCTCCTTTTCTTCTTGTGTTGGCTTTGATATTTTATCTCAAGTATATATATCATATCTCTACTACTTCTTACCTGTTGGTTATTGTTAGAAAGATAGGAGTAGTATAGACAGTGTTAAGATAAAAAAGTTGAGAAAATATTGAACATGTGTACTTATTAGTGTTGTATATTATTAACCATGGGTATACTTTCAAGCCTAAGAAATAATTATGGAATTCAAACCAAAAACCACATATGGTAAATTTTCCTTTCTTTTCCTGGTCCAAATATATAGTTATATGTGTATATACCTTAAATATTGTTAAAAGAATCAGATGGTAATTTTGTCATCCTAAAAGCATCATTCCACGGAACGAAAGTACGAGAAATGGGAATATTCAAAACTGCAAAGTAATAACAATTTATCCATGCACTTTCTTTTAGTTTGACCATGCTTAAAGCTATTGTGTGAAGGAGAGATGACAATATACCTAGTTTGATTCCTTTCTGCCTAAGAACATAAAAATTCTCTTAAGGTCATCATATCCTATGGTCAAAATGGTTTCTCTAAGGTTTATGCTTGACTCTTTTCAGTGGATTGAACATGTTATGCTTGTAGATTTCATTGTAATAGTGTAACAATTATATACTTAACACCATACTGAAATTAATTATCTAATTCATTTAATTAGATTATCAAGGTCAAGGCATTTTACAAAATCTTGATCATGACGATTTCTGTAAATAAATTGTTTATGTTATTTGAAATGTTAAGAACATAATTGTCTAATGTTGTTGATGTTGTTGATGTTTTACACAGGTTCATTATAATGGCACCTAGACGAAACAAAGGAAAGAGGGTGGTGACGGTAGATGAAGTTTCTCCCACAGAACAACCAGCAATTGCATCATCAAATGAGAAAAGTCAGAAATAACAACCTTTACCAACATTGTCTGGTAGTCTTGAGGGATCTTCAAGTCTGTTATTGATAACCAAACATATTTACATTTATGCTCTCATTAAATGTTTAGTGTGTTTTATCATTATGTTTTTTTTTCAGGTTCCAATACTGGCCTCAGAAAACAAGGTAGAGGTAAGACAAAAGGAGCTGAGTTGCAACAGATGAATGTTGCAATGAATAACAAGTTTTCAGTGACGATTGACCCCACGCAAGAGCTCCCAGTGGATAAGATCCAAGCTACAAAATTAACCAGTGAGTTGGGCATCATCGCGAGGAATGAGTTATCTTGCCTTCAGCATGTCACGCAGTTGAAGGAAGGCAACTTGCTGCAAAATTTTTTGGATAAAGTTTCGGTAATATTTTAATTCATTTCATTATATTTATTGCAATTTTACTTAACTAAAATAATAACTTATCTAATACATGTTTTCACAGATGAAGCTCAATATCGTTGATATCGACATGCCTGAGGTTTCAAGTAGTGTTAGTTCACTATTGAAAGAAAGGGTGAAGGATCATCGATATCGACTTCATAAATATTATCAGTCTTTCTCTTTCGATGAAGAGGCAAGGAGACATATTCCGGACAGGTGATTGAAGAAAATTGGAATGAAATGTGATTATTGGGCTTTAGCGAAGCTTCAGGTAATTATTTTTTTCTCCATATTTCCTTCCATTAATTATGTTTAACATCTCATAACTACTTCTCTTAATTTAGAAAAAGTGTGAGAAAGCCAAAGCCAACAGAGCAAAAATGAAGACTCCTCATAACACCGGGTTCAGTTCATTTGTCATTGTCCGACAAGAATTTGTAAATGTAACATTTTCAATTTATTATTCTATTTTCTAATACAATAAATTCTAATTAGTTATAATTTTTTAAATTTATATTATACAGTCAAATACAACTCCAAGAGCAAGAGTGTGATAGGATCACACTGTACAAGCACACACACTACAAGGAAGGTCAAGGCTGGATGTCTGAAGAGGCACAAAGCAATTATGTAAGTACAAATAAATTAATATTACAATTTATTTTTCTATGCAATAGTAAGTAATTATTTTTTAATTAACTCAATTTTCTACTTTAAATTATAAGACAAGATGCAAGAGTTGTTGCATACGTCATTGGGAGAGGAGAATCAGCCCAATGTTAATGACATTTGCAATAATATCCTTGCTACACGATCGGGCTATATCAAGGGTTTTGGGTATGGCTCTAAGCTTATTGGTGCTTCTTCGTCATGACCAGCATTACTGACGGTGCTTCAAGAGGAGAACAAGACATTGAAGACTAAGATAGATCGTAATATTAAAGAAGTTAACAAGCTTAAAATTTGTTAAACAAATACTAGGTTCTACATATGTTAGTGGTAGTGACTCAGATGAAGACTCTTAGTTTGTAAATTATGTGTAAATATTTTTTATATAAAATGCATTCCATTTTATATGTTTATTTTATTTCAATTTATTATTATTTAAAAATTATGTCACTAACATTAATTATAAAATGAATAATATTAATATTTCAAACTTTCTTAAAAATTGTCATAAATTCAAAATAAATTTGTTTTAATAATTATAATAATTATTAAATTCAAAATTAAATTTTGTCACTAAATAATATTAGCTACCAAAATAAATTCGTCATAAAAAGTCTTAAAATTTGTAATAAATTTAAATTAATTCATTTTTAACAATTATAATCATTATTAAATTCAAAATTAAAATTTGTCTCTAAATATACCCAAAATTTTCATCACAAAAGGTCATTAGCTACGTATATAGCACGTCGCTAAAAACATTTTGCTACAACAACATACAGTAGCTAAAAGTATTTTGCTACCAAAACAAAATCGTTAGAAAAACCTATTAGCTACCAAAACTAATTCATCACAAAAAGTTTTTACCTACGTTTAAGAAGCATTTCTAAAAACGTTTCCCTACAACAAGAACTTAGTAGCTAAAACTATTCTGCTACTAAAATAAAATCATTACTAAAAACAATTACCTACGAATAGTCTTTAGTAAGGAAAAAGTTTTATCTACGAAACATAAACGTCGCACATAACTATGTACGATGTTCTTTATTATCCTCGGTTATACTTTTTACCGACGAATTATTTACATTGAAAACATTCATGACGATTTTAAGAAAACTTCACGAATGTTGTTTTGCTACCGGGATTCAGCAACGATTTTGGAGAGATATTTTTTTGTCACACATTAGTATTTACGACGATTTGTTATTCTTTAGCAACGTTTAATTTCATCACTAAATGTCCTGTTTGTTGTATTGCATAGACCAATAAGTTCTCTAGTAAGTTCCCTAGTATGTCTTAAATTTCATTTGGCAAGTCCTATATCGATTCCATTTCAAGTCAAAATGATAATGATATCAAATTCCAAACTCAAACTAACATCTCCTTTAACAAGTTATTTCAATTTCATCTTTTTGTTAGCTTTTTCTCCAATTAAACTTTGGAGCATTTGATGAAGCTTTTCCAAAGTTTCTAGAATTTTCTCCTTTTAAACCACATAAATAGAGCAGCTGAAGTCTATGATGAATTCTTCTAGATCCCTTTTAAAGCTATAACTGATTTCATTGACCCATTCTGATAAGTTATCTCAATTGTTGGACATATGGAGCTGTAAATAACCTGCCCTTATTTCTAAATATCATTAGTATTAAGGCTTAAAGAATAAGTGAAAAATACTATCATTTTCCAGTTTGCATCACTCACAAATTAAGTCTGAGCTATCTTTAGTTATATCATTTATCTTCAATCTTTTTTTTTGTTACGAGCCAGGATATGAAAGAGGTTTTTGGGATGTTTGAATTTATTCAAATCAACTTTGCCTAACATATTTTCTATTGATATTCCCTTAATAGATTTATGTAATATTTGTTTATAAAGTTCCTTTATTTGTGTCTAAGCCATGATATGGTCTCTTATATTGGTATTATGCTTATAGCTTGGTAGGTTGTCTCCGATAAATTGGAATTTTCTCATTACCTCTAGCATTCTCAGTTAGTATGTGTTTAAGAAATTATGCCTCAAAGACTTTATGCAATACCTAAGTCACTATAGTTATTAAACCAAAATTAGATGTCATTTCCATAACCTATGAATATCTTGAATTTAAGCCTTGTGGTTTCTCTCAACCTTAACATCTGATTTAAGGTCTATGAGTTATTTATTTTTTTCTTTCAAATTCTAGAAGCTAGTAGTTTGTAATTGGTAAGAATGCATCATCTTACCCATATGGACTCCTTATCATTAAACAACTTCCATATTCTCTTGACGATGAATATTTTGTTCATTACTTGTATCCTTTAAGTCCTACACTCTTTTTTCTTAAGGAAAAATTCTACACGATTTCTCCTTAGAGCTCCTACTTTTTATTACATCATAAGACCAAAGAAAGTTATTTACCAATATAGTTATGAGTGCTTTTAATAGAGGCATTTTAAGTATCTTCCACTGAGATTGTGACCTTTTCTCAATATCCTTCCTCTATTGCCTCATTTACAGCCTCAACATTAACATTTTCCTCTTAATTCGTAGCATTAATGCTTATTAGTTCCTTGGCATCTTCTGTTCTCAAAAGTTTGTCTATTGGTCTCCATTCCTTCTTCTCTCATTTTTATTGTTTCATGTATTGAGAGATTACAATCTTTACCTGTTACAATCCCAATCATTATATAGCCTCATTACTTTTAGTTTGTTAAGCAACCTTTTATTCTTATTTATTATCACACAAATTCTTGCATACCTAATTCTCTTCAATTTAGTATGCATCAAGACAAATTGTTATCCCAAAGCACAATTAAATATCTTAGGCCTATTGTAATCTAGTATTCCAAAGGAATGCTGCGGAAGTTTACCCATATTTAATTGTATGCTTCCCATTTTTGTCTAGAGATTGGCCTTGCTTCCATTTTTTCATGGAAATAGGCTTCCATACTATTTGTTAGGGGCCAACCTCCAAATCCTTTAGCAACTTACCTCAAAGATGAACCTAAAAGTAAAGAACTCCTATTTGTTAATTAAGGTTTTCTCCAAGCTTGCTCAAACTAAAGCTCCATTTAAGGATAATATGGGTGCTTGTCTAAATAAGATCCACCTAAGGTGGTAGACCACTTTTGAGCTTCAACCTAAAACAAATATTTAATTATCAATATTATTAATTCATAAAGCTCTACGAGAAACAAAGATAAGATAGAAATTCATAATTAAACAATAATTTTAAAATTTTTAATTTACGATATTATATTATATTGTTTTAATAAGATTTCAAACATAAAAATAATATTTACTAAACTTTCAAAATATTAAACTTATCACCTATATATTTGATTAATATAAATATATGATTAAATTAATTATATATATGATTAAATTAATTATATACAAATTAATTATATATGATTAAATTAACTAACAGAACTTAATGAACATATAGATTTTATTCGTCAAGCTAAAAGTTTTCATGTGCTTGCATTGTCTTTTCTAAACCTGTTATCGATAGCTACTACTCGTATTAAACAATTGGTGTAATAAAAAATAATTACCAATATAATATAGATATTAGCTTATTGCAAACTTACTTGATATGTACTATCAATATTAAGCGTTGTTGTGATTAAAAATAATTAAAAATATAATATAATTATTAGGTGAATGGAAACTTAATAACTTAAAATAAACTCTACAGAAAAGGATGACGTTGTAAAATGATGAATAAAAATATATATATGAATAATTGTTTTCAAACAATAATAATTAGATGAATGGAAATTTACTTAAAATAAACTTTATTAAAAAAAATGAAGTTGTAAAATGATGAATGAAAGAATGTAAAAATAGTTGTTTTTTATAAAGATGTAATGTAATATAATAATTGTTTTTTAAATTGTAATGTAAGAATTGTTCAAAGTATTTGACTTGGAATATTTTACCATATTTTGGTACAATTCCATTTATAGAATTCTTAATATATCTTAAATATACTTTCCAATTCATGTCTAATTAAATATGTATTTCTTTTTTTCTAAAAGTATTCTTTTCTTACTTAAAAATTTCCTTTTTTAACTTATGTTGATGATGGGTTTCAATCATGCATCACATGCATCAACTATCAGAATACACAGCGGAAAATAAAACGGAACCTATAAAATTCAAACATGTGCCATTAGATGTATTAAAACAAAACATAAACTTAAGATGTGTACCTTATAATCTCCTTTGTTCTTCGTTGTCTTCACCTCTTTGGCTTGTTGTAAACCACAACGACTAAAGGAGGACATCTCTAATGATATCCATACGAAGAGTGAAGCCTAAAACCTCTTAGGAAGAATGGCTAAAATACACAAATTGCTAACTTTGTGGTGTTTTTTTTGAGAGAGTATTTTAGAAGATGATGAGCAATTCACAAAAGGACACTTTGTTTTCTTACAATTTTTGCACAAAAATGGAGTGTCTTTGACACCCTTTGGCCTCCCTTTAGCCCCCAACATCAATGAAGAGTTGGTGGGAATTAAGTGGCTTTTAATCCCACTTAATTTAGCATGAAAACATTCACCCCTTCTTTAAAGGGTAATTTTGTCATCTTACCTAATAAGCAAGATTCACATGTGTCATATAATTCACAATCAAGTGACCCTAAACTACTATATTTTTGTAGCTTATTCATGCATCTCTCATATCTTGGATCCCCATCCAAAACCATTTTACTCATTCTTCGCATCTCTAATCCGTGTGACCCATTAGGTTTTCAGTTATATAGGCCACTTGAATTAATAATTAATTCAAGCAAGTCATGAGCGATATCTAGCAACATATCACGACCCCCAATTGATCGAAAAGTCAGTGGTTTAACTACAAACCCTTCTATAGACAATGTTCTTGTGCAATTTGTCCTTTCAACATTATATACCCCAATTGGTTCAAAGTATAGTTAAAGTGTCAACTCCTACTAGACTGACATCACATCTAGCCTAAGTGATGTTAGTTCTTGTCCTCGAGGCTCATTACTCGATTGGATATGTCATTGAAGACTATCTTCATGACATTTCCACTCTGGATAGAGATTCCGGAGTAATAACCCTGATAAGAGGTCGTGGGTATCATCTCCTCCTATCAGGAGTGGTAAATCCTTTATTGGATACTCAATTACCTTTGAATACCTCAAGTTTTACCTAATCATCACCCTATGAGTAACCTATGAGAGGCAACGAGCAATGGAGTCAAAGTACAGGATTAGTATCCAATATATCCTTGAGCACCTCAAGTCTAAGGATATTTATATCATTGCTATGGTGAGACTATCACTGACACTAGAATAGATTATCTATATGATTGTCTCATGGCAGTTCATCCAATGTACTTGCTACTATTAGTAAGCATCCACATGTAACTCTAAACAACTCACGCTTATAGCTTATGAGATCCACTGCTTGATGTAATCAAGGAGTATAACATGTTCTAGTCTATCTAGATTAATAATGTCCTGTCTCATTAATCCTATGACTAGGGATCATTTAGACACTAACATAATTACACATGATATGAATATCATTATTATGATCTCATCATGATTTCCTTTATACTATGTAATGTATCAAGGACTTCATTAATTCGATTTAAGATCACTAGCAATTCATAAAGAACATGAACATCAAATTAACGAAAATGCCTTTTTATTAATCATAAATATTTGTACAATAAGTGCTAAAGGCGATTGCCTTTAGAGCACTTCTCTAACAACCTCCCACTTGGACTAAAATCAATCACTTTTGTATCTAATACCATGGTTAAGTACATTAGAATCATATCTCTTTTTGGTAATCAACTTAGTCAAAGGATTAACAATATTTTGATCAGTGGGCACTCTCTCTATCTTGACATCATTTCTACCAATGCTTTCTCTAATCAAATGGTATCGCTTGAGTACATGTTTGGATTTTTTATGAGACCTTAGTTCCTCATAATACAACTCTACTAGGTCAACAATGCTAGGAACCACTCTAAGTTCCATAATGAACTTCTTGATCCAAACTTCTTCCTTTGCTGCTTCTGAAGTGGTAATGTACTCTGCTTCAGTTGTTGAATCTACAGTTGTCTCTTGTTTGGAAATCTTCCAACTGACTGCTCTACCATTTAGTGTAAAAATATATCCTGAATGGGATCTCAAGTCATCCCTGTCAGATTGCAAACTGGCATCTGTATACCCACTCATAACAAGTTCTCCTTCTCTATATACCAAGAATTCATCCTTAGTTCTTCTCAAGTACTTAAGGATATTCTTGACAGCCACCCAATAACCCTCACTAGATCCGACTGGTATCTACTCGTAATACTTAGAGCATATGATACATAACATAGCATACATGATTGATCCTACAGAAGAAGCATAAGGGATCAAATTCATGTGAGTCCTTTCATTTTATGTCTTTGGACATATAGACTTCGAGAGTGTAATCCCATGCGTCATAGGAAGATAACCTCTCTTAAACTGCTCAATGCTAAAACTTTATATATGT
Source organism: Erythroxylum flavicans (assembly GCA_027576715.1). Classification (NCBI taxonomy): domain Eukaryota; kingdom Viridiplantae; phylum Streptophyta; class Magnoliopsida; order Malpighiales; family Erythroxylaceae; genus Erythroxylum; species Erythroxylum flavicans. Next base: position 12,344 of record JANZXP010102118.1, read on the forward strand.
AGACTGAGAAAGACCAAGCAACTTCTTAGATCTATCTTTATAGATTCTTATCCCTAAAATATAAGTTGCTTCTCCAAGGTCTTTCATGGAGAAATTCTTAGACAACCAAATCTTGACTGATTGTGAAGTTGAGACATCATTTTCTATTATTAGTATCTCATCTACATACAACACAAGGAATATAATTGCACTCCCACTAACCTTCTTATACACACAAGGTTCATCTAAATTTTGTGAGAAAGCAAATGCTTTGATTATCTCATCAAATCAGATATTCCAACTCTTAGATTCTTGCTTTAATCTATAAACAGATTTTTGAAGCTTACATACCTTTTCGCCATCCTTGGATATGCAACCATCGAGTTATGTCATGTACACATCCTCAGGTTTCCATTAAGGAAAGTTGTTTTCACATCTATTTTTCATATCTCATAATCATAATGAGCAGCAATGGCCATGAGTATCCTAATGGATTTAAGCATAGCTACCGGGCTAAATGTTTCTTCATAGTCAACTCCTTACCTTTGACAATAATCTTTAGTTATAAGCCTAACTTTATAGGTAACTACATTACCCTCCATGTTAGTTTTCTTCCTGAAAACCCATTTTCACCCTATGGGTTTTATCCCTTCGGGTGGGTCGACCAAAGTCCATACTTGGTTTTCATACATGAAATCCATTTTAGATTTCATAGCTTGAAGCCATTTGTCAAATTCTGAACTCTTCAGAACTTCTAGATAGGTAGCAAGCTCATCATCTTCTATGAGCAATACGTCATTATGTTCACTTATGAAAAATTCATATCTCTCTGAAGCATGACATATCCTACTTGACCTACGAACTTCTTGTGTTTCAGAAGATTGAACTATTGTTTCATCATTATGAATAATAGTCTCAGGTTTAGGCAGTTGATCTACGTCTGTTTGAGCATCTTGAACTTCCACAATTTCAATTTTTCTCCCACTGTCTTCTTTTAGAAGAAACTATTTCTCTAAAAAGATAGCATGCTTTGAAATAAACACCTTTTGTTCCAAAACATTGTAGAATTGATATCCTATTGTTTCTTTAGGATATCCTATAAACAGACACTTGTCATATTTAGCTTCTACTTAATTTGACTGAATCTGCTTCACATAAACCGAATAACCCTAAACTTTCATATGAAAAAGATAGGGTTTCTTATTAGTCCACAGCTCATATGGAGTAATATCAACTGACTTTGAAGGGACTCTGTTTAGCACATAAATAGCAATCTCAAGTGCATATCACCAAAATGATTTTGGCAAATCTGTTAAGTTCATTATTGACCTCATCATTTCCAACAAGGTTCGGTTTCTCCTTTCTGCCACACTATTGTGTTATGGCGTGTAAGGTGGAGTTGAATGGGATACTATCCCATTATCTTTGAGATAATTTAGAAATTCTTGGCTTAAGTATTCACCACCTCGATTTGATCGAACTGTTTTAATACTTCTACCCAACTATTTCTCTACTTCATTTTTGAATTCTTTGAACTTTTCAAAGACCTAAGATTTGTAACTTTTCAAAGACCTCAGATTTATGTCTCATAAGATATACATACCCATATCATGAATAATCATCGATAAAGGTAATGAAGTATATGAAACCACCTTTAGCATATATGGACATTAGACCACTTATATCTGAATGTATTAAGTCCAATAGCCCAGTAGTTCATTCACTCTTTCCCTTAAAGGATAATTTTGTCATCTTGCCTAATAAGCAAACTCTACATATTCCATATGAATCATAATCAAATGACCCTAAACTACCACACTTGTTTAGTTTATTCGTGTGTCTCTCACTTATATGGCCAAGGTGATAATGCCATAAATACTATGTTTTCACATTATCTCATTTTTGTCTTTTATTGTCATTGATATTTAAAACTGGATTAGACATATCTAATATGTATATTCCATTGCATAATGTACCCATAGCATAAAACATTCCATTCAAACTAATAAAACAACCATTGTTACTAAAATTTAAATGGAAACCAGCTTTATTAATACTAGAAACTAAAATAATATTCTTAGTCAATACAAGTACATAAAAACAATCATCCAATTCTAGTACAAGCCCACAAATGCAATAACTCTAGCTCCATTGCCCACGCGCAAGTCTGACTCTCCCTTGTTGAGTTATTTACTGTTCCTTAGGTCCTGCATATCAGTATATATGTGTGAGCCACAAACAGTATCCAATACCTATATGTTATTATTATAAACAATATTAATATCAATAACAAACATACCTTAAGTAGATGGGGCATCTGATGCCTTCTTCTGCTTCAGTGACTCCAGATAGGACTTACAGTTCCTTTTCCAATGGCCATCCTTGCTACAGCGGAAGCATGTTCCCTTAGAGACGGTCTCCTTAACCTTCTTGTTAACCACACCTCCTTTAGGCCTTATGGACTTCTTCTTCTTTGGGTTCTTCCTCCTTGGATTGGAAGGGTCCACCAGCATCAAAGCCTTACTGTTCTTCTTTATAAATGGCTCAACTTTTTTGAACAAGTTGATCAATTCAGGAATCGTGATGGATATCTGGTTCATCCTATAGTTAAGCATCAAATTGTGAATAATTATCAATCAAACCAGTCAGAATTAAGTCCATACTTAATTCATGATCCATCAGGAAACCCAAGGAGGCCAATCTCTCAATATAACCATTCATCTTTAGTGCATATTACACTGGAGATGTCCCCTAAGCCATCTTGGAGTGGAAGAGCAACCTCGAGGTCTTAAACCTTTCGAACCTAGCTTACTCATCAAACGGCTCCCTCAGACGATAGAATATGGTATCACCATCCAGAGCCTTATGCTGTTTTTGCAATTCCAGTGACATAATGGCTAACATTATGTAGCTAACCATCTCACTATCATTGAGATGCTTTCTATATTCCTTCTGATCACTATCTAAAGCATCAACACAGGGGGATCCAGAAGTGGTTCTTCTAAGATGTAGCCTAGTTATTCCAATTTAAGAAAAATTCTCAAGTTCTTAAGTCAGTCTAGGAAGTTGGGTCCAATCAACTTATTGGCTTCCACAAGTGAGTGTACGTTCACACTAGTGGTCATGGTGTCAATTCTTACAACCTAATGTCAAAGAGAGAAATGGTGTTAGATTGTATGTAAATACAAGTCAATTAGGACTTTAATAGCATGCATTATGGCTCCCACTATTTTCTCGCGAGTCCATAACCCTCAATATGAATCCGAGAGAACTTGTATAGAAGTTCTCTTAGTGGGTCGATGTCCAATATCTCTAGTAATGACCTTGGGTTTGCCTAATAAGCCACCCTAGGTCAGTTGGTAGGTTGTACGCATATTGGGCTATCAACTTTTGATGCATTTACATCGCATGTATACTACGCAATTTTGCCTCTGTCCACGTTGACCTTGGGTTTGCCCAACAAATCAACACTTCTAGTTAAAACCAACCCATTAATTTGAAAATCATATTTCTATGGATCGAACATATTCGTGTAGAGCGGGCTTAGGTTTACCCAATAAACCTAGCTCTAAAAAAACTCTTGTTCTCACCGTATTAATGAAAGGCGTTAGTTTTAATATTCTAAGTGAGGGAGTTCTACTTAGGTCTCATCTAACTAGGAAGGTCTATATATATATATATAGGTAGATAGATAGATAGTTTTTGGTTATGGACTTAAGTCAATATGATTAGGATGTCCATATCATGCCATATAGTTATAGTAACTATCTATCTATCAAGCAAGCCCACACATACTCCTAACATGCATCCTCTAATGCATAATATTAAACACATCAAATTTGGTTGTGGCAAAGTTACTATAACTATATGGCATGATATGGACACCCTAATCATATTGGATATATATATATAATATTACAAAGATATATAGTTACTATAACTATATGGCACGATATGGACACCCTAATCATATTGGCTTAAGTCCATAATTATCCTTCGTGCAAGCCCACACATACGCCTAACATGCATCCTCTAATGCATAATATTAAACACATCAAATTTGGTTGTGGCAAGTTATGGATCCTACATTTTGGAAGTTGATTCAACTCTTGAATCGAATTTCTTCCTAAGTGTTATCTTGGCTGAATTTAATCTTATATGTCATTTCATTTTAGAATTTAATATTAATCAAATTAAATTAAACTCTTAATTCCATAAATTAATTCACCTTAAAATTGATTATTTGATGTCAAAATTAAACATTTTAGTTTTGTCACATGCCAATTTCTAGTCTTACTAGAAAATAATACTCTACATAAATTAATTCAAAATTAATTTCCAAAATTTCTCAAAATTTTAGAACATCAAATCATGATCCATCAGGTCATTTCAATTTCATCAAAATAATTTTGGATTCACCCAAAAATTATCAAGATAACTAAAACACTATTGAGATGCTCAAACTGACAAATTTGACATCTAAAACTTTTTTCAAAAATCTTAATTCGAGCAAAATCATTTTGGAATGCTTAATTAATCAAAATAACACATTTTATCACATAAAAATATTTTAGTACTTAATTAATCAAATAACACATTTTATCACATAAAAATATTTTTAAGGATTTTGAACTAAAACATACACACGTAAAATTATCAAACAAAACAGTTCCATCAATTTCAACAAAACCGACCAGATCTATTTATTGTTTTAAAAATTAATTAAAACAATTTTAATTAATTCTGGAAAAATTTCAGAGGATTAAACACGTTCTAAATATGTTTACATAAAATTTCCAGGATCAAATTCCATGCAAAATATGTTAAACCTCGTTAGGTTAGCCAACCAACAACATATGTTCAACAGAAAATAGTTTTCTAGCATCTTGTTAGAAACTCAACGATAAATATTTCAATCACATTGAAATCAATTTTCAATCACTAAAACCATATACTGACATTTATGAGTAGATCAGTGAAAGAAAATCAAATTTTTTCATAATTTAATTTCAAATTTTCTAAGAGCATACCCACAACTATTACAGCTATGCAATCCTATTGCATATGTAATAGAAACTACATCTAATAGGCACAAGATGGCTCTGATACAACTGATGGGTTTCAATCATGCATCACATGCATCGACTATCAAAATACACAATGGAAAATAAAATGAAACCCAAAAAATACATAACCAAACATGTGCCATTAGATGTAGTAAAACAAAACATGAATTTAAGATGTGTACTTTACAATCTCCTTTGCTCTTTATCGTCTTCACCTCTTTAGGTTGTCGTAAACCACAATGACCAAAGGAGAACGTCTTTAATGATATCCACATGAAGAGCGAAGCTTGAAATCTCTTAAGAAGAATGGCTAGAAGACACACAAATTGCTAGCTTTGTGGTTTGTCCTTTGAGAGAATATTTTAGAAGATAGTGAACAATTCACAAAAAGACACTTTGTTTTCTGACAAGTTTTGCACGAAAATGGAGTAACTTTGATACCTTTTGTCCTCCCTCTAACCCCCAACATCAATGGAGAGTTAGTGGGAATTAAGTGGCTTTTAATCCCACTTAATTTAGCACGAAAACATTCACCCCTTCTTTAAAGGGTAATTTTGACATCTTGCTTACTAAAGGATAATTTTGTCATCTTACCTAATAAGCAAGATTCACATGTGTGATATGATTCACAATCAAATGAACCTAAACTACCACACTTTTGTAGCTTATTCATACATCTTTCGTATCTTGGATCCCCATTCAAAACTATTTTAGTCATTCTTCACATCTCTAATGCTTGTGACCCATTAAGTTCCCGGTTATGTTGGCCACTTGAATTAATACTTAATTCAAGCAAGTCATGAGTGGTATCTAACAACACGTCATGACCCCTAATTGACTGAAAAAGTCAGTGGTTTGACTCCGTGCAATTCGTCCTTTCACGATTCTATACCCCACTTAGTTCAGAGTATGGTTAAAGTGTTAACTCCCACTAGACTGACTACATCACATCTAGCCCAAGTAATGTTCGTTTTTGTCCCCAAGGCTCATTATTCAATTGGATATGTCACTAAAGACTATCTTAATGACATTTCAACTCTGGCCAGAGATTCTCAAGTAATAACCCCAATAAAAGGTTGTGGGTATCATCTCTTCCTATCAGGAGTGATGAATCATTTATTAGCTACTCAATTACCTTCGAATACCTCAAGCTATACCCAATTACCACCCTATGAGCAACCTCTAAGAGGCAACGAGCAATGGAGTCAAAGTATAGGATCAGTCACCAGAATAGATTATCCATATGATTGTCTCATGGCATGTCATCCAATGTACTTACTACTCTTAGCAAGCATCCACATGTTAACTCTAGACGGCTCACGCTTATAGCTTATGAGATCCATTGCTTGATCTAATCAAGGAATATAACATGTTCTAGTCTATCTAGATTAATAATATCCTCTCTCATTAATCCTATGACTGGGGATCATTTAGACACTAACATAATTACACATGATATGAATATCATTATCATGATCTCATCATGATTTCCTTTATGCTATGTAATCTATCAAAGACTTCATTAATTCGATTTAAAATCACTAGCAATTCATAAAGAACATGAACATCAAATTAACGAAATTGCCTTTTTATTAATCATAAATATTTCTACAATAAGTGGTAAAGGAGATTGCTTTTAGAGCACTTCTCTAACAGTTGAAGTAAGCAAACCAAACATTAAATAAAAAATGGTAAAAGGGGTAAAAAAAAATAACCATAACATTTACACTTGAATATAAGTTAGACCTTAGTGGTTAAATTAAATCTTAACAAATTTCAAATTAAATCCTATATGGATGGAAATTTTAAGGCTAAAGGTGTAATTTCTGCCTCTAACATTTCACAAAAAATCTAAATAAGTCCCTACTATTTTCTTTCATATCACTTTATGCCTAACGTTACTAAAATAGTACTCATTACACCATAATATTACTAAAATAGTACTAATTATGTAACACCCCATTCCCGCTGAATCCGAACCCGATATTGATGGTGATACCCGAATCCGTGCCCCGCGAGAATGGCATGTCACAACACTTACCATTTAAAAACTCGGTATAAATTTTTTTTTGAATTTAAAACTCTTATCAATGATCATAAATGTGGGCCCACTTTTTCTTTTATACAAAACATTTTTTTTTACATCTTAGCAATGAAACATACAATACCGAAAGTCGATAACTCAAAATTGGCCCATTTTATTTAGAACCATTTGAAACCACACAATGAAATTAACAGAACATTTATTAGCCACTTGGGCCCATTTCAATTTACAAATCATATCATTCATTGTCAGTTTTCTCAAAATCATTACAAATTGTCGTATTCAATTATAAACACTACAACCGTAACAAATGAGTACAAATCAGTACAACACTTTGCGGAAAATACAATAACATAAACAACACAATGCAGACGCGAACTGATCCCGACCTCTTCTTTTCTCTCTCTTTTGCATCAGATATACTCCCGTCGCCTAACGGGGTATTCTTCTGAGTCCTGAAAAATAATTGCAAATTTTGGGTGAGTTTTGCG